>JARHVA010000697.1:1185000-1197500 GCA_037957365.1 Torreya grandis
ACCCCTGTGAATATCACTTTAATGCTAAATAGATCATTTATACTAATGACATATATGTTGTTTTAAACCAGTAGTCATAAATTATTAAATATATCTTAATATCTATAAATTGACACAAAAACCACCCACTTTGATCACTAAGATATCTACCTCTCACACGTTTATGCCCTTTTAGATTCATATAAGAGTACCATAAAAAAATACCAAGAAATCCACTCACACAAAAAAATAGATTCAAAATTAGATATTTGGCTTACTCATGCCCTACCACTTCATTTTCACATATGAATAACATTTCTCTTAAGACAACCAAAGTAGATAGTACCAAGATATTTCCTAGGTATGCATATTATCTCTAGCTAACCTCACGCCTACTTCTTAGTACTGAAATGATTCATAATCTATCTCCATAAAATCTTTTTTAGTTGTATAATGTACATAATAAAGTAAGTTTCACTCTTTCCTCTATCACTTAATGCATTTATCAGACCATGTTTATGCCAATTTCACACACATATTCCAACTCACACATAATGAATAAGGAAACAGATAATACCTAGGTCATGCATTCAATTCCTTTCTCATAGTTGTATTATCTTTACTAATTTGTTTCTAAAAAAACAAGACACTTCCAGATGCAACTAAAAGGTTTTAATACCATATAAAGTGAAATATGAATACCAAATCAAAACATTATATTGTCTAATAAGTGGAGGCAAATAATAGTAGAGGTGTATCATCAAGGCTAGCAAACATACCATAGATTATGCACTAGAGGAAATAAACTGACTGCATACTGGAGGAAAGAGAACAATTATACATTGGTTGTCACTTGTCTTTCCTAAACAATAAGTAAGATAAATTGGGGGTAAATGGTAGTATTTAGCTTGGAGGGGTGAGAATTTCAAAATATTTTGAATATCCTATTCTTTTCTCAACCCATCGATATAATGGTTGTCAAGATGTGAAGGTGATGATGATTAAATCCCCAATGGTGACCACAAGGTTTAGCAGTGTCTATGGTCACGATGATGGATAGTGGACTAACATTGATATTGATAGTCAAATGAAATATTGGCGATGAGTGTGCAGGTTATGGTCATTGTAATAGGTTATGGTTTTAAAGATGGTTTTGGCCTGGTATTTGATAATTTGATAATGACTAGTGACGCTATCATGATGGTGGTTAGAGCATGTTGGTTAAGCTTGACCATCTGTACAGCTACCCAATGCACCATGCACATGACTCTCGATGCCATGAATTTAAATCAAAAGGTGTTAATTATTTTTATAATATAAAATATACATATTGAAAAAAGAAATAGTTGTTACTGATTTGAAGTGGTTCATGTAGTCTAATTGGTTTTTATTAATTTTGAAATAACCTTCATCCCATAAGGTCAAGAGATCAAATCTAACAAAGTGGTCAAAATTTTAAAGTGGTGTAAAAATTTGATAAGGGATGTTAAATATTTGTGAGGATTATTATTGAAGGGATATGATTACTATATTAAGGTAGTCTATTTAAAAAATTAAAATTAAAAGTGGAGGTTGCTTTCATATTTTAAAGGATTTTTTACTTGTGAAAGCTACTTTACATTGTAAGTGGTTGTGTTGAGTCAAATTATTTCAATTGTAATTGGATGCACTATTCCTTGTATGGGACATCTATCTTGGAGGAGGGACATTTTAAAATTGAGACTCAAATTCACATTCTACTAAGTTAGCAACATCATATTAGAGGATGGAGGCAATAGAGGTTGGATTATTTTAAGTGTTATCTTATCATTCACCAACAATAGGGTCGCATAACAAATTTGGTGGCTTATGTTTTTAATTTATTTTCCAATATGTGGTAGTGAGTAAGAATATAAGTAATATTCCTGATCAAATTTGTAATAAATGAGCATAATTTTTATGTATTTTCTCATGATATAAGATAATGTTGAGAGCTGATAAAATTACTACATCATCATGATATTCAGGTTGTTAGTTGTCTTTTGAAACCATATATGTAAGTTATTAGTTGTCATGTAAAACCATATTTTTAGGTTATTAGTCATTTTGTAAACCCTTCTAGATATTTAGTCATTTGTTATCCACTTATAAAAAAATCTTGTTTTGTTTTTGGTTGGTCACTTGTAAAACCATATTTGGTTATTGGTTAGCTACTTGTAAAACCATCCTTGAAGTTGTTTGTTACCATAAAAAAAATATAAATCATGAAAAAGCATTAATGTGACATGTTGTAAATATGAGATTAATGTTTTTTTTAGATATTCCAAGATTTTTGAATGTCATAGATTACATGAAACCTTAAGAGTAGGTGAGAGAAATTAAAATAAAAGTTACTTTCATATTAGTCCACTAATTGATTAGCTAAATTTTACAAAAGAGTTTCTTTATATAGTGAGATATTGGGTCAGCAAAAAAGTTACAACTCAACTCACCATTAGAAAACACATTAAGTGTATTTTCCATAATGAAATTAACAACTCTAAGTAAGATGATTAACAACCATGAAGGTAAAATTGAAATCATAAAAAATCCTACATTAACATCTCCCTAAATCATAGCTTGGGTGGGTAGAAGAATTGGGTCCTGATAATGAGTCCCAATGAGGTACTAAAACACAATGCAACTCTCATAAAATGGATAAAATGAGACAAATCATAGGAAAAAAAATCCTCACCTAAAAAAGAGAAAAGAATAGAATAATACTAAAAATCCCAACTAGAGTCTAGACCTGCAACAAAGTTTTTAGAAGTGACTATGGATCAAAAGTAGCTGCAGTGAAGATTGGATCACCCTAGAATAATGAATGCATCTGCCAAGTTCTTAATGAATATTCAACCAAGGTGTGATTATTATACAATGAATTATTTTCCTCATGCAAGTTATAAGGGCCAACTACTCTAAGAAATAGATGTGTAGTGAGAGTAGAGGCTAAGAAGGATTGTGGAATGACCAATAACTGTGGAATAGATTGTCTGATCTATGGTTTTTCCTATATTAGTATACCTATTACCTTTAATGTTTGAAGTGCACAAGAGGTATGTTGATCAGGAAGTAACTCCTCAATATTTGGAATTTGATAAGTAGATGGTGGAGGTGTGTCCCCATCACTATTATAGTCATTTGTGCTAGAATAAGAGTCATCAATATCAGATGAATGCTCAAGCTCAAAAATGTCATCAAGTTTAGGTGAGTCTAAAGAAGAATAATCTGAAGGAGAGCCAGGACCAAAGTATGAGAAGTTATATGTTGAGTCTAATGATCAATAAATTCCATTACCAATATAGCATCACTGTGCATCTTTCTAGGATTTAATGAATATATAGTGAACTCAACTCACATCCCTGGACCAAGGTGATTGATCTGATAAATTGATAGGAGATTAGTTTAAAGTGAGGGAACACTTTGAATATTATTGAATGTTCTACCACTCACTTCAACAAACCCTCTCTCGAGAACCTTTTTAGAAGTGTCATCACCCATTTGTATATATAACATATCACATGTTTCCAAGGAACTTAACTCTATCTATGAAGAGGCCATGTGATGTGAAGCATCAAAGTCAGTGACCCATGTAGGAATTAGAGGTAAAATAGTAACTAAGGCCTTACCTTTTTCTTTCCCCTTACCATTATATTTTGATTTTTTATTTCCATTTTCATTTGCCTTAGATGATTCATGGGTTGATGAACTCTAGTTGGTAGAGTTAGGAACACTAATATTGTGCTTCTTGAGCATCTTAGTCAGTTGGTCAATCTGCTTCTTCAAACATTTTCTTCAATCATGATTTGTTTTAGAAAAACCCATATTTGACCCCATCTTTTTTAGGATTTACACTTGAAGAAGAGGTCTCATTTTTTATCTATAGGTGGGAAAATTTACATCCTTGATCTTTTTTATTTTGTTTCTTTTTGAGTTATTCTTTGAACTTTCTATTTTTTAACAAAAAATGTATGAGATTTTAAGGACTTGACTATGCTCATATGTATCAACTTATCTTGCTCCTAAATCAAGTCGACCAACAAATGTATCTAAATAATGCATCTTCCATGTGGTTCTAAGAACATGCATGGGAAGTGGACATAGATACAAAATACTCTGGACTCAATTTGGAGAGTATCAATAGATTAAATTGTTTATTTTTCTTGTTAATTCCACATTATTTCAAATGAAACCTCATAAGTCTAAATTTGATGAAGAAGTACTAAAGGGTGTCATAGTTATCTGGGCTAAAAATGATGATCTCACTCTCTATCTCATGGCTTCTCATCACATTTTACTTCTCAAATAGTGTTCCCAGAGTGGTCCACACTTGAGTAGGTGTTTTTTCAAATTATATTTGAAAGAGTAGATCAAGAGAGACAGAAAGACAAAATAGTCATAAATTTTATCACAATGATTGAACCATTTCATTTTCTCTTCTACTATTAGAGGTCGAGTCTTAATGCCCACTATAATTTAATGGTAACCCTTGGATTACAAAATGATTTCCATTTTGGATTTCCATTTATGATAATTAAAAGGTGTGAATAGAATTATTGGAATTGAATCCATAGTGTATAATGAAAATATGTTACTGAAATTAAAGAATAAATTCAAAACACCACACAATAATTTCTCAAAACCATTAGCAATGACCCCTCCAAGTTGTAAATACAAACACGTTCGTATAGACATAGAACACAAATGAGAATGCATCTTAAGTAATTTATACATAAGTATGAAATAACTAGAGTGACATCAAGATTAGCTTATAATTCATCTAAAATTGTTAAAAATTTGGTTTGAAGGGAGCTATAGTGGACTCAATATGGCTACCAATTCTTAGATCATAAAAAAAAAACACTTTTGAAGAAGACAAAACTAAAAATGAGTAACTGGTCAAAATTTATCATTATTTTAAGATTTTAAATCATATAAAAAAATCCACTTTCACATCAAAAATATCCACCCAACAAAAATTTTAAAATGTTTGGGTTGATGGAGGATTGGTTGGGTGTTAGAGTTAAACCCTCACTAGTAAGAACCAATATTTAAGCCCCCTATGTTACTACACCATTTGACTAGGGGGATAAGACCTTTTTTGAGTGCTCCCCCTCCCTCACTTTTGATTGATGTGATTGATGTGGGAGTGATGTTACTCCAAAATTGCCTCCAAATTTAAAATGAATAGTATCACTCTTTAGATAAATAAATTTGATGGCCTCCTAAACATCACAACATTCAAAGAGAATGGTTAGGGTACAAAAGGATTTATAGCATTATCATTAGGTTTTATTGGGTGTGGTAATGGAGGTATCAATATTTGAAGGTGTTACAATCATATTTTTTAGAGTCCTTAGGGTCTGCAAGCAAAGCCATCGAGATCTATAGGGCATGTAAATAAAACCATCAGTGTTCATGAGGTCTATGAGTAGGGTATTTGGGTTCTGACAAAATTGAAAAGAGAGGGTTGAATGTCCACCAAGACTAAATTTTTTGTCAAGTCCTATTTTCCTATCACCAAAAATCTAGCCAAGATAAGGAACCACAAAAACTATCTGCAAAGGTTAAGAACTCTATCAAAACTAGAAAACCCAAAAATCTAAAAATTTGGTATGGATCATATAAAAACTAGAGAGGAACCATTTAAGAACTTGAAAAACATTGAAATCATTTATTAATTTTAGAATTCCATTATACATATATGTATGAAAACACCAAAAAAGCCCCAAAATCCTCCAAAAATGGTTCAAAATTATTGTCACAAATATAAGTTATGTCTACAATCAATTTTAAGGTTTTTATCCCTTCTAAATCTGATGGTTTTGTCTATTTTATGATTGGATACTTTAGCTATATATTTTGCATGACTTTCTATGAAATCCCACCAAGCCTATAAAACTATTAAAAATCAAGAAAACC
Source organism: Torreya grandis (assembly GCA_037957365.1). Taxonomy (NCBI): domain Eukaryota; kingdom Viridiplantae; phylum Streptophyta; class Pinopsida; order Cupressales; family Taxaceae; genus Torreya; species Torreya grandis. The sequence goes on from JARHVA010000697.1 coordinate 1,190,920, forward strand.
AACAAGAATGTTATCAAGAAAGATCTCACCAAGGATTTCAAAAATGGTAAAAAAACCATCAAATTATATCTATGATACCATGATAGATCACTCTAAGATATATAAATGTCATAGATTGTATGAAACCCTAGGAATAGTTGAAATCAATGCAAAGAAAAGTGAGTTTCATATTAATCCATTAATTAATTAGCCAAAAACTACAAAGAAGGTATATTATATAGTGAGATATTAAGTCACCAAAAAGGTAAAAACTCAACTCACTATTATAAAATATATTAAGTTTATTTTCCTCTAATGACCTTAACAACCCTAAGCACGTTGACTAACAACTGTGTAGGTAAAACCAAAAGTGTAAAAATCCTACACTAATAATTTTACCCATGTTCACACTAAGGGATGAATGTTATGAAAAACATGTTAGTGATACTATTATATTTTTTATGGGTTAGTATATTCAGGTGAGTATAAAATATAAAAATGTATGTGTGAGCACTTTTTTATAATAAATCACATAGATAGTGTGTGAGAGAGAATAAGGGCTTGTTATAGTGATATTAGGGATACGAGAGAGATATAATAACAATACATAGGTAAGACTTGAATCTTAGATTTTAAGATCAAATATTTGTATAAAAAATCCATAACGAATTAGAAAAGAATAATATTATTGAATTAAGTTTTATTTTAGGCTTAATGAGTATTTAAATTGTAAAATATGAACCAAAGTTTATAGTTAGCCAATGTATACATATATGGAGTTGATTTTTCATTAATATTAGACTTGATGTACATAAGTTGATTTGTATATATAATCTCAACTAGAAATCATATTTTATTTATTCAGTTGATAACCATATTGGAAACTCCTCCATCTATGTGGACAAAAATAAAGATAATCATTACTATTGTGATTCCAAAAAACTCATTGAGGTATGTTAACTTGTAATGTTAAATTGTAGACACACACACACACACACACACACACACACACACACACACACACACACACACACACACACACACACACACACACACTTGTTTTAATAAATTTACTCTATACTTGTGCAAATATAAATAATGTGAATGTATTATACACATAGGGTTATCAAATGACATCTACTAGTCCCATTGAGATTATTAACAAGGAAAAAAACTCATGATGTTTCTCCCTTTCACATTCATATGCATCACACTCAACCTACCATTAAACCTGATAAGCATTGGAAATTAAAATTGACTATGACCATGAGATTGTGGTAAGTGCACATTTAAATATTTTTTATATCATTTTAAAATTAAATTTTTAACAAGGTTGTATGTTTAGTATGTAAATATTATAAAAATATTTTTATATAAACAAATTTAACTACAGGCAAGTTATTAGCATAAAATTACTCGTAATTAGATCTTGGAGGAATTTAAGGCATTTCATGGATCTCCATATACTATCAATGCATCTAAGGGGAGAGATTTATTTGATCAAGACAAAGAGAGGGAGGCATTTTGATGCATAGGACATGTTCTACATGATGTAATTTATTGTATACCTATGTAAAAATGTATGCCTTTCTAACATTATATGCCTAAATGACATTGACCCCACATTCTAGTTTATTCACATCTTGTATGCCTCTCTCTCTCTCTCTCTCTCTCTCTCTCTCTCTCTCTCTCTCTCTCTCTCTCTCTCTCTCTCTCTCTCTCTCTCTCTCTCTCTCTCTCTCTCTCTCTCTCTCTCTCTCTCTCTCTCTCTCTCTCTCTCTCTCTCTCTCTCTCTCCTCTCTGTGTGTGTGTGTGTGTGTGTGTGTGTGTGTGTGTGTGTTTCAAAAATTTTAATGAACATATTTATGTATAAAATTTGACCAACATTATTATTACAAAAATAAATTTAAATATGATCATATTTCATAATTTCTTCTTCCACAATGTTGAATAAATCACTATCATCAAAACATAATTCAACTAAAATTGACATGTTAAAATTGATGGTATGGTTTTTCACCATTCTTGGATCTTCACTATTTTGGACTTACCAATGTATCAATATTAAATGATATGACTACCTCTATATTATTTCTTCTACTATAATCATGTCAGTTGATGTTTTAATTCTTATTATTTTCATAGTTCTTAGTGTTTCAATTCCTAATATTATTTAAATTCACATTGGTGTTCACGTGATACTTGTTAATAGTCCTATTATTGTGCTACTAGTTATTTCATTTATTATAGTTGATATTGTTGCTGACCCTATATCAGGCCCAAGTAATTATTTTCTCATCAGTTCAGGTTGTTTTTTTAATGGGTTCTATCCCAATTAATATTTATGCCCATGTTGTGATCTCAAATATTTCAAATATCATTCCCTCTCCTAAAATTTCCTCATCAAACTCACTCACTACACCTATTACACCTCTTAAAATTCAAAATCCATCAATGGCCACTTTGGTTACCATTACTCCTATTTACACATTCCCTTTTATACCTAATCCATCCATTGTTATTTTCACCTACATTTTCACTCCACTATATGGAGATGTACCATCAAGTGATAATACACAAGAAGAGGAACTAGTATCAATATTATGCACTTCCATACTAGTGTGACTCTTCCTAAAGTCAATAATTGCCCAGGTCACAAGAAAAATGAAGATAGATAATCAATATTGTTCAAATAGGGAAGCTAAGACTAAATACATTATAGAGTCCATAAGCTAATTTCATCAACATGAGGTAGACAATATGTAATAAGATATCATGGATATGTTATATAAAACCTAGGTCATAATTCCAACCACTTTAATAAGAAATATGGAGTTAACATTGGGAGTGTTGTTTGATTTTTTTCGTAGGTCCAAATAATGTTGAAATTAACCAATTATGGCAAGTGGTTTCCCAACAAAAAATAAATGAGGTCAATAATCTCAATGAATAAATATACAAGATTTCATGGGTCACCTAATAAGGCTAATTTCCCAATGTATCCTTATTATAAGATATGGATATAGATTTCTTAGGGGTTTAATAAAATAATTTAAAAATAGAGTGTTTCATAAAATCAACCACATACCATTACATATCATAGAGGCCACTCAAAATGAATCCATCATGTCCTAGGGTGTGGTAGTGTTGGTCATATGTGAAAAACTTACATCTCACTCACCATGTTTTAAATATCATGTCAAACCATTATAGTTTCACATGGGAATTTAATGCTTTGATATGGGTGAAATAAATTTCATTAATCCCCCAATATTATCATTAGCATCAAACTTAACCAGTACAAGGTAGGCCTTTTTCACCATTTAAAAATATATTCTCCAGTCAACATAGATTAGGGGGAGATAGAAATAGGATTGAGCTACTATCATGCATGAAGGTTCATGATCATAATAAGTTCTGATAGAATTTGTGCAAGGGAGGTCTGATTGAATACATGCAATAGATTATAGGGCATGATGTAGACTTTATTAAGGATTTTGTTGCAATTTGGAATAAAAGAACTATAGAGATAAGAGGTCTTAGAATCAGTGTCACTATGGAGATTATAAGAGTGGTAATATAGATGCCATGAGGGTTCAAAGGCATTCAATTACCAATCTAATAACATGGAGCTGATGCAAAGATTTTTTAAGACAAATGACACACTAAAATATATAAAAAGGTTTTTCTGCAAATGGACCTATTGAGGTACTGGTCAGAGGTGTGCCTTTAGATCATGAAATACCTTACACTAGAAGGTAAATTCACTCTTATTTTATCACACCATTTTATTTTAATTATAAATCATTTCCATGGATTTAAAATCAATATACCATATTACTTGTTGAAGTCCTTAGAAAGTACATCCCTTGCTTTTCAAATTAATGAAGTGAATGCCATCAGCCACCAAGGTCTTATCTTTATTCTTGTTAAACACCATGAGACACTGTGTGGGAGATAATTTATACTAGGAGGTTCTTCAAAGGAAGAGGACTCCCATAAAGAAGAACCAACCATAGACTCCCCTAGCCTCCTCCCAGTCTTTCCCTTGCAAGCCTTAATTCTAAAAGTCTCACAATTGACCTTCCTCTCTAGATAATAGTAAATAAACCTAAACCTATTGTAATTTAAGAGGAAGATGTATCAAAATATTATAGGAAAGGTAAGGCCTTCATCTCTGAGTTAGTCTAGAAAATAAGAGACAACTAGAGGACTTTAATGGTAAACTTCATGAAGTGGGTTTAGGCCTAGCCAATCTGATCAAGGAATGGAATGAAATTAATAGATTAGATATAAAAATGTTATAGGCTTTCAATCAGATCAGTGGGGTAGAGGTTCCCCCTATAGAAAAAATGATGAAAAGGTGGATGCTGATCTCACTCTAAAACCCTCCTCTAAATCCTTTATTGTGAACAACCCCCCTAAGAATATATCAAATAAGGACAACCCCCCTAAGAATATATCAAATAAGGAGCCTCAAAAGAAGCCAAGGATGATTCTACCAAAGGACATCATTGAAGGCCTAAGTAATAAGACTCAGAAAATATCATAAGGAATAAGTTAAAGGATAAGATAGAGGACAAGGACCCTATCAAGGAACTCATGGAGGATACTATCCTCCCTGAGTAATTTCTCTCTTTTGTTAAGTAGTGTTTTATCTTCTACACTAAACTTCTTATAGTTATTTTTATTTTGACTATATTGTGTTTTTCAACCCTTAAGGCTTTCTCTATTTTGATTTGATACTAGTTTAAATTTAGTTTATAGGACCATTATAAAACCTAGTTATTTACCTAATAAAATAAAAAATAATCAGTGTTAAAATTAACATGTTAACTGCTTAAATACATAAAATTTCATTCAAAATTAGCATGTTAACTACTTGTATACATCAAATTTCATTCAAAATTAACATGTTAACTACTAATAGTCCTAAACCTAGTCTTGCCTAAGGCTTCATAATATTAAAATTAATATTTAATGTCCTAACAATTTCCTTGATTTGACTTGATTAAGAAATGCATCTATACAAATGACTAACTTATCATATCTTTGTTCAATCCAATGTTATGTATCTCCACCTTTATTACTTCATGGATGAAAATTGGTGCTACCACCATGTCAAGAATGTAAAATAATATATAGGACCAAGCTCTTGGCCTCTAATCATGCTCGGCCATGAGACAATACCCATTCCATCCTCAAGAACATTCTTCCCAATATGAAAAAAATGCATTTTTTAGGCCAAGTTCAAACACACATGAAATGAAAACCATAAGTTTGTTATATGAAATAACCTTCATGTGCATGTAAAATCCCTAAAATTACATGATAAATCATGATTATCGAACACAATATATTAATATATGGTAGATAATATGCTAATCAATGTTAAAATGTAACCATTTTATAGTCAAGAGATAATTTCTTATCCTCCAATTGGCATTTCTTCCTCTAAGACTCCCCTTGCAAATAATCTCTTCTAACACATATGGATAGGAAGATTTTGTGTATTCCCATTACCATGACCTATGAATCCACCCAAATGTAATATTTTACAGCTACTTAGAAACATAAACAACAAATGTTGTCAACATTGAAGATGAAATTAAAGATCTCCACCTAAGATGCTTCATGCTTGAAAACTATAATTCACACCATGTCAAGGATGTAATATAATTTCTAGTACCAAGTTATTTACCTCCTACCACACCTAATCAGAAGATGAAGTACCCATTCTTTTCTGAAGAGCATTAGTCCCAATATGATAAAATTACATTATTTATGCCATCTTCAAATGCATGTAAAATGAAAAACGTAGTTTATTTGAATTATCTAAAGAACCCTCACACACATGTTGAATCCATATACATTAACCCTAGAACACATTTATCTAACACAAAATATGAATTTGTGGCATATATATATATATATATATATATATATATATATATATATATTAGTGTTGAAATGCAACTTTTATGTAGTCAAGAGACAAGTTCTTATCTTGAAACTCATATTTAAACATTTGAGACCTCTACTTTAAAATAAATAGATTCCAACACATATGGATAGTCAAATCACACATGTTCCCATTACCATAACCTCTAAATCCACCTAAAAGCACTTTTTACATATGCTCAAAAATGAAAAAAACACTAACAATGAATGGTATCTACATTAAAGTTTAAATTATACATCTTTACCTCTTGTGGTCTATCACTAAAAGCTACCCCCATGCTAGGGTGGTGAATAATGTCTAGGACCAAGTTGTAGGCCTCTAATCACTCCCAATCAGGAGATAGAGTACCCAATCCATCATCAAGAATGTCCTTCTAATTGACATTTCTACTTTTGGTACCTCTAATTATAAATCCATCACTTCTAACACATATGGATAGGAAAATAATACATGTTACCATGAACACAACCTCTAAATCTACATGGTATGGTATGGGAAGTGTTACTCTCTTTGTTTATTCTTTTCACACCTATAGTATAGTATGAATCATGTATATTTTCAATAATTTCCTTGTTTTCACCATCCATATTAGATGTTCTTAGTCTTAAGGCATACGTTTTATCTCTCATCTTAATAAATT
>JARHVA010000697.1:1202500-1340000 GCA_037957365.1 Torreya grandis
TATACCTTCAATATGGAGGCTATGAAAAATATAAGTGATTATCATTTTTCTCTTAGTTAACTCAATAAATCTTTATGAAGTTATTGAAGGGGATTGATGAATCAATAAATGCCATGAGAACTTGGCTTGTTATATTAGCCCACACCACTATTATAACAAGAGAATAAATTATTCTAATGGTGAAAAAAATTGATTGTATATGTTAAAATCAACATATACTTAAATATGAGAGTGCATATCTAGCATTAGACCAAAAATAATTTCTATCAAGCTAACTTTCTCTTCCTAGCTAGATTTTATTTGCTCTCTTTCTTATTATATTTTCTCATTCCACTTTTTTAATCTAAATAAAACTTAAAAAGTGTATTATTTTCACCTCTAATGAGAATAAGGTGATAGATTAAAATTTAAAATATAATATTGACTAGAAACTAAAAATGAAGAGGCTAAAATTGAAAATGAAACAAGAAAAAATAGGTTTTCCAGAATTATAAATATAAGACCCTGAGGGTGACTTCAATTTTGGGTATTTGGTATATGATTAAAATGATTACAACTAGTATGATGTATTAATATACATGAATAGTCGATGTTTTTAAGGGTCTTCTGAATATCCCTTTAACTACCTCCTCTTAGACATTAAAATGTAATCACCCTAGTTAAAATAAGAATTAACAAAGCCAATTAGAATGTATTTAAAACTATTTATTTGATTTACAGTAACAACTTCATTTCAAGTTGAGCCCAAAAAGAAATATAAAAATTAATAAAATTTTAAGTGTTTCTCCCAATCCTAAACAAAAAATAAAACAAGAAGGATAAAATACCATGGTCAAAGAATTAATTTTTTGAGACTATATTTCCTCAGGTTATAATATTCATCACTATGGTTAAAATACTTGTGAGTGCTACCTTAGATCCACTCACTCTCGATGGTCAATTACATGAGCTACCTAAGGGTTAAAGGACTTTTCCTAAATTTAAAGGTGATGGAAAACAAAACCCAAATGAGCAAGCTTTATCTTTTATTTTAACATGTTGTATTTTGTGTATTCAATATGAGAAATTAATGGTAATATTTTATTTTAAAACTTTTTATGGGGGGATACAAAATGGTTATACCACCTTACCCCTAGATAAATTAAAAATTAGGATATGATGAAATCAAAGATAAACTTTGATTTTATCCAATTATTTATCAAAGAATGGTCATCTATGGATTGTAGCTTAGTTTAACTAACTATTGCATAAACTTCTAGCCACTGCCAAATCCACATATGATAACTAAATTTATTTCTTTGTCAATGTTAAATTTATCAAAATTGGATTTTTACTAAGAATAAACTAAATATATGACCTAAATTATTCTCAAAACTTAGATTTTTAAATTTAGGATGACATGATTATGGTAGTTAAATTGGATAAAGACTCTGTAAAGGCAAAGGGTCAGAGTTTGAATTGAATTCCAATTGATTCATTAATTTATAAATTGGCTAATGATATTCATACTTTTAATAAATAGTTTCCCCACAAAATTCCATCCCCACCATATCAAAACATTCCAAAGATAAAGTATGATATGTATTAGGGAAAGTATCATGTTTACTAGCACCATAACCCAAGCCTACAATCAAAGCTCCTCCAAATGTGAATACTCTTGTCAATACAACTCTTGCAATTGAGGAACTGTATGAATATGGAGAATCTAGAATTAAAAATGAAGCAAAAATTTAGGTTTTAAAAAATTATAAATATAAGATCCTGATGGTGACTCCAATATTGTGTATTTGGATTATGATTAAAATGATAATAACCATGATAATGTAGTAAGATACATGAATAATTGGTGTTTTTTTGTCTTTCCTAGATTTTATGATAAAAAAAAATATGAGAAGTATAATAAGAAGGAAAATATTAACAAATAATAATTTTCAACTTATTTTTAATGAATTTTATTTTTAATTTCAATGGTTCCCACTTACTCACCGTTTCAGCTCCCACCCAAAGAAAATTCAAATATCTCAAACCCTAGAGTGAATTCCTCTACCTCTCATTATTTTGGTAGTTCCAAATTGTATCATGATCTTTTAACCACTTATAAGGTAGATGGAGACTACATTTTTAATGTCTTTGATATGGTTGTCACTCTTCCTAATCTTTTGGCATGAAACGACTCCTCTGGCAAAACTCCTCCAACAGCTTCTAGTCTAACTGATTAGGAAAAGCTACCATACCTTGATGGCCATGATAGGGTAAATTAATATTTTAAAATGCAATCCCCTACTTCTCCTCCTAATTCCTAACCAAATGGTGACCCTGTACCACTTGGCAGAAGCTCCTACCATTCCTTCAAGCAATAATCCTCTATGTTTGGTATTTCTAGGTGGAAGGCTGATGTAATGCAGAAGACTGATGCAACATGAACGACAAACATTATGAAAAAGATGAATGAAATTCAAAATATCTGATCTATGTAGAAGCCTAATATAGTATAAAAAATTGATGTCAGGTGGAAGTTAAACGTTGCATGGAAGACTGATGTTGTAAACATAGAGCACATGGAAACACAGATCTGTATGTAAAATCGAATGTGAAAGGAAGCATCAACTAGATCTGGAGCTACAAATGGCTCACCTAGACCATTCAATCATAATATTCTAATCTCCACATCTATTTTTAAGAAAGTTATAGATATCATAGAACTAGAATATGCAATGGAATCAAGAATCCTAAAGCCTAGTTCCAAATCTTTCACTGAGGTAGTATCTCATAAGATAGTTTCAAGAGTAGATCCCAAATCTCTCAAACCTATATTTTTGACTTTATTGTGATATTTAATGAGGAGGATTCTAGACATGTGATCAGATCAAAATAATTCTTCTCAGTCCTAAGTGTCATTTTAAGATTTATGGATCACTAGCCAAAACTTCAAGAGCTTCATGGTTAGATCTTGAAGCATTGACATCCACTCCTAATAAGTAGTCTTGATATTTATCCTTGTGTAAAAATTTTCTTTATTATTATCTTTCATAATATTAAGGATAAGGAAAAGATTCAAAACTAATTATGGTATTTGAATCACCACCCCATGGTTATCAAATTACCTTCAATTCCCTCATTGAACCACTTAATGTAAAACCCATTTGGGTTCACCTACCTCATCTCTTTATGAATTTTTTTTTTCAAAATCCAGCTCAAACGCTATTGGTAAATCACTAAGGGAGTATCTAAAAATGCACCTAAATACTAATCATCTTTACCACACTACTTTTTTAGGGATTCTGGTGAATATAGACACTTCTAAAAATATTCCTTAAAATATCATTTTTCATGTTGGGAATCATTCTTGGTCCAAACCCCTTGACTATGAAGTTTTGTTGTTTCACTACCATAACTAATTTAATATGGTTCATTTAACCAAAAAATTTAGTTCCTTAAAAAAATGAAGGATTCTTCCTAGTTTAAAGACTCCCTCCCTGACCACCTACAAGGGTTTGCTGAACAATATTCAACACATTTTGATAGTGATGATTCTACGACACCTTTGGAGGATCTTAAATCCCCTATTCCAAATGAGAACCTTAAAAGTCCCCTTCATTCTAAATATGAACAACTGAAGGATATAATCTCTCCAAGGAATTATATGAACTCAATTATCCCCTCCACTTCATCCACTTCCTTTGAGAAGACCCCAAAAATAGACTTATCAAAGGTACAACCAATCAATAACTTAGTAGTGAAAGATAAATCCCAACCTTGTGTTTTAAAGGAAAGTTCTTTCAAATTCCAAATGACTATTGTAGAAGATAATTAAGGGTGGAATAAGGTTCAAAAAATGAAAAAAAGGTATAAAAGTAGTGGTTCAACCCTCATGTATGTCCCTCTGTAGAGGGGGATTTCTAGTTGATTAAGAGGAAGCCTATTGAAAATCTATGGAATATTCTTATTATTAACAATGTAAAGAATCATGCTATAATATGTTGTTTGAATTTTGTGTGGAATATTTTTGGATGTTTAGAATGACCATTTTCAAATGCAGCTCAATTCATTATGGTTGGTTGGAATCAATATCCATTTTATTTTATTTTTCAAGTTTTATTTTGCCTACTCTTTTATTATTGGTAGAGGCATCCCATTTGAATGTGAATGTCACATATTTCTCTCCTTTATAAAATGTTATAGGACCTTAAAAAAAAATAACCTTTACCCTATCAAATAAAAAAGGAGAATGTTAATAATAATAAAATATCCAAAGATGATTTTTTTAAAAACCATCCTTCCTAGGGATTCTCCTTTATTTGGCCAGTCCAAAGGAAAAATAGAATGAAATGTACACACCCCAGCATCATCTTATATTCCAAATAATCATAAAACCACTACCTTACAAAAAAGAGATGTTATTATGCCTCGATATGTTGCAATCCTCAAAATCTCAAATTCTTCCAATATACCTACATTTGATTTAATAAAACATGTTATAAATCTAAAATCCAAATGTCCAAAATTGAAACCTTGTGGTCCAATTCTGACTAACTTAATACGATCATTAAATTTATAAAAATATATTATCTCAAATCCTCTAAACATGTGTCCAAAGTTTATTTTAACAAAACCTACCCATTCAAATCATCATAATTTCATGGTTGCTTCCACTTCAAACTTAGGGAAACTAAATCCTTTTTATAGATCGCTCTTTATAAAAGGATGCAGGCTTAGAATTTTCATAATAAATACATGATCATATTATTTTCTAATGCCTTATGAATTAGCCATGATTTATACCTTACATGCACCCAAACATTTGGGTGTTTTTACTCAATGGGCATTAAAAATTTACCATTGGTTGGCAAGGTCAATAATGCCTAGGTAGTCCTAGCCACTTTTTTGTAAAAGAGAATCAAGATGTTTATTTTAGTTTTAGACATCCCTAAAAACTATGAATGTTTTATAGGATGGATTTATTTTAGAGAATTATGAGGGGAAATTTATATGGACCTATCATATGACATGAATCCTATGAAATCCATAAATAAAAATTTAGAAACTGATCTTAAAAATAGATTTATGGTATATGATGATTTCCAAAGGAGATCTAGACATCTTTGAGATTATAAAAGGTGATCCAAATTATTTTTGTACTTTGAAACTCTATGGTAGTTTTTTGTTCTATAAATCTCTAACATAGTGATTATATATCTAAATTAAAAATTATTTCATTTCTCTTAAAATTTTAATTTCTGAATAAAAATAGTAATGTAGGATATGAATCCCTACTTATAAATATTAAAAATTTAAAAGAGATGGAAATAAAGAATCTAGTGAAAGGTGACATAGAATTAGTTTTTAATTAGTTCAAATATCACTCTCAAGATAGGAATGATCGTCTGAAGCATTACATGAACATGGTTTGGGACTTCATAGAAATTTTTGAAGTTTTCTTCATAACTATAGTTTTGAGGGATAATAATGACAAAGAATAGAATATAGTGGATTTTTATTTACTAATGATACCTCATCATAAGTTTTTTGAAGATAAATATACTATTGAAAGTTGGTGTTTCAACCTATCATTCTTGAAATTATGAAAAATTAACTTTTTTTTATAATGATCAAAAAATTATCTCATTCCTTGAGAAGATAAATAACTTCAAGAACCTTTACTTTGAAGGTATTGATACAAAAGACAAGGAGTATACCCCTCAAATAGATGGAGAAGGAATGGATAATGAAGGAAGTGAAGATGGCATGATTTATCTAAAAGGAAACAAGATGCCTAAAGCATTAGTTTTGCTTGAGTGATTTTTTAATAAATGGGATAGGTATTTTAAAAATAATTCATAAAACTACTCCTTGAATTCATTTAATTTTGAAAACAAGAACATTCATTTCTAAAAATAGACCATGATGGTCAACATTGGGAAATGTTATTGTCTATAAGAATGAAAAATATTCATATCATTGCTTAGATAATAAATTGAAATTATTTACTATAATTATGCATATTTGATGTAGATATGGATTGAAAATATGGTTAAATCAAGCATTATTCATGAAAACTCAATAAAAATGCATAAGAACATAACAAGCTAAGCCAACTTTTTCGATGGGGTTTGGCAAATGATAATTAAGAGAAAATGAAAGAAAGCATTCACAATACCTTCCCAAGAGCATCCCATCATCCAAAAGTGGCTCGAATCATGATTTTCCCCTTGATTTGGTGTTCAAGTCTTCTTCAATGATGCAAATCAAAGCTCCTCCATCATCTCTTGCTCACCAACAAAACTAGGCTCATGATATGAAATCAAATATATGCCTATCAATGAAGTTATCCTATTTCAAATTAATCATAATAAAAACCACACACAAATGGCTTGTGGATAATATTATACGTAATAATTTTATATAAATGAAGATTAAAAATGGTGGTATTGGCCCTTATATTTATATATTTTTGAATTTAATTAGGATCAACCATGACTTTCCATCTTGATATCAAGATGTGTGGCCATGAATTAATCCAATTTTATATAATTAATCCATAAATACACTCATAAATATTTGGAAGGAATGGGAATTAAAGAGGCATGGGAGGCCTTAAGATTGTATATTTTTTGCATGCATGGATTATGGATGCCACCCCACAAATGATGTCATTTGATGATATAGATAAGAAAAATCAATGTCCAATTAAAAGATATTCAATAAATTCTAGTGATTAAGTGCTTAAGCACTTGCTTTTAATTAATTAGCTTAAGTGAGATTAATAAAATTTTAAGCAATTATTTGGAAATTAGTTGCACTCTATTAATCAAACTGGTCATAATGTCATATTACTGGGTCATAATTTGATTAGAGAAGAATTAGAAGGTAATTCTAGTTGTGTATGAACCAATATCCTATTTAGGATGTTGTTGACACAAAATAACTCTTGCACATGTCATGTGTTTCCAAATTAAAATAAAAGAGTGATCTAGAGCACCAAAATGTGTTTTCATCATTTTGAATCAAAATGATTTGAGAAAAGTCAATAATCACATAAAATATATTGCCCTATTTATGGATACATTAGCCTAAATTGGCACTTGTATATGAAATCTCAAACTATTTAATTTGTTCAAGTGATTTTTGCCTCAATTGTGCATTTGAGTGCATTTTGAGTAAGATTGAAGATTTCAACACAAATGGTGTTAGGAATTAGATGTCTACTTTTTCCCCATATTTGAGACAGCATGATGAGACATTTAGGTGAAGAAACATATTTTCAAATAAAATATTTTTGAAGAATAAATTGGAAGGAAATGACCCATGATGCCCCCTCAAGAGGACATACAAGGATGAAAGAGAAGGATCCACTCTTGAAAAGAGAGAGAAAGTGAGACTAACCCATGGGATAAATTAAATGCAGATGAGCTAGTGCTTACATGCATTGATGCTCAGTGATCAAAATATAATTAGAGTATAATGGTCCCCAAATATGGGGGGAAGGGGAAGGATATAATCCAAAAATATAAGTGATGCACTTTGAACACACCCAAAGCTAGGGTGTAAGTTGCGCACTTAGGAACTGATCAATCTCAAGACAAGTTGCACACTAAAATATTTCTAAAATGAGGGTTAAAGTTCATAGAGATTGGAATTATAATAAATAGGAGAACATTGATCCAAAGAAAAGAAATAATAATGCTCTTTTGATCAGTTGATAAAATAATTTTGCCCTAGTAGGGCTGATTTTGATCACTGATAACTAATTTTACACTCATACGACTAATTTAAAATTTGTGACTAGTTTAAATTTTGTGCCACCACAAGGTAAATTAGAAATTAATAGATTAAATATATAACCTAATGCATAGATTAAATATTAGAAGACTCAAACATAGATGTGATGGTATAATGACTAAAATAACCACAAGAAACTAGACATATGAGGATGCATAAAGTGATGAAAGAGATAAATAGAAAAATAAAGGTGACTGAGCTGATCTAAGATACATCATGTATGCAAACACTACCTACATAGTCTAAATAGATCTCAAGACAATGTAGTTCACCTAGAAGCGAGATAAAATGGACCACTGTTTGATTAGACTCATAATGTATGCTAAGATATGAACATCTTGCATAGAGTTAGGTGCAAGATAAGCCATAGGTACCTAATTTCATTTGTGTACTTGAGAGATGATCATTGAATCTACATCAGTTTTGAGAGTTGGATCCAAATCACATAGTTCTTGTTATATCAAAATGAAATTATGCATCACAAGTATGAGGAATTTATAATGGCATTCAATTTCAATTGTGTTGAACTAGTTCAAATGTGAATATTTACAAATAAGTATAATGATAAGAGTTACCAATACTAGAGTTGCAACTATTTACATTTAAACAAAAACAAATAGAAACAGAAAAAGAATACATAACTAAACCTAACTCCAAATCAAGATATAAATGATCAAGACTTAAGCAGGAATAAAAATGTATAAAAAACAAAGCAAGAACAACTTAATCAAACAACATGAAATCAAGAAAATATTTCATTCTGTTGCATCTCCTTAGCTAGGTAGTTCCTTGGTCCTTTTGTAAACATCATAATACTGATTTGCCTAAAGGCAATTATAATTAGTGGTACCAAATAAAATATTGATTTGCCCATAGGTGGTTATAATTAGTGACACCAAATAAAATGTAAAATGAAAGGTAACTTTCCATATATACTGTCACACTACTTCCATAAATCATTATTTAAACACAAAATTCTAAAACTATTAAAACTACATTAGAATCACCTCACAAAAATATGTGAAGAACCAAAGGAAAGAAGACTAAAAAGGGTCACATAGGATCACTAAAAATAAGATTTAGTCAATAGTAACAGAATAGTATGATAAAATGGAATGATTTAAAAATGGTAATTGGATATAATGGTAATAATGGTTACCCCCAAGTGATTATTGCATTTGCTTGTAAAATGTTGAGAAGGTTCTAACTTAAAATTCTCATAAAATAGTGAGAGAGTTCTAACTTAAAATGCTCACAAAATGGTGAGAGCATGGATAAGGTGATCAAGCTAACCTCAACAGAAATTGAACATTGCCTACATAATCCCAAAGGACCTCAATTCAATGTAGTTCAAATGGTGAGACAAATGGGACATCATGGTATAAGATGCCTAGAATGAAATTCTCTATAGGGTTGACCCCAAGTGACTAGGCAATGGAAATGGAAGGGTAAATAGAAAATGAAAATGGTTCTACTACTCCTACTAATGTGGAGATGCACATCCTAGTCAATATGTGAGACAACTAGAATAATCAATCATATAAATTGCTAACCAACACCTCATCTAAATAGTTGCTCTATTAAGAACTTTCTACAGATTTGAAATTCAATAATGTTGTTTCGATCCTCGTTGGTCATTGATTATGCTTCCTTCAAACATCAAAACAAGGTGTCTTTGTAGCCTTTATAAAGGAAAGTGCATCCTAGGATGGTAAATAATGTTAGACATAAGATAAATGATATAAATGGGTAATGAAAATGTGGATGATAATGGATGGTATAATGTTTAGGAAGCAAATTAAGATCAGGAATTTTAGGCACACACAATTTTGTTGATTTTGGATTTAACATAATTTTGGTTGTGGTAGGGACAAGGACTTATGGAGATGCTCCTAATACAACCACCATATTTTTCTATTATTTGGGCCTAAGAGGTGATGCATTTTGATTATGTTATAGATTAGAATATATATTAATTTGATCTTTGATAATGTCTTTGTCAAGAAATGAATAACTTTTGTACTAAGCTATTGGGTCCTCAAAGAGGTTTTCACCAACAAATTGGTCTTGATTATCCCATAGTGCTTCTAATAAGGTTTCCCAAAGGGATGTTAACATTTTAATTTGAGTATATTCTAGCACCTTCAAAAAAATTTCACTAAAATATGTTGATTTTGAACTTTGATCATCCCCTAACACCTCCAAGAAGGTTTCACTAGGAGATTGTTCTTGAATGTAGTCTTGGTCCCCCTAATATTTTGCACTTGATATGTCACCATGGATGCAATTCAATAAAGTGTGATTTTATTGGTCTTAATTCACATTTTTGGGAGGTGGAATGCCAATATAATGGCTATGTTGGTTTGAAATGATAGAATGATGAAAGGCAACACAATCCTCATAGAATATACTAGGATAACTTGTGTCGATGTTGAAGCAATCATCCTCAAAAATCATAAAAGGATCATAAATATATTCAAATTAATTTACAAGGTAAGTGTAATCAATGTTGTAACAACCACAATAATAATCTAATTTTGAATCTAAGTCAAAGTCAAGGGAATCTAAACCCAATATTGAGACTGATAGTGATTCTACTTATAATGCTAAATTTGATGTTGGTTTAGAAAGGGAAACTAACTCTAATGTTGATTCTTCATATAATGTGGTTGTTTTGATAATGATATTTTTTTGAATGCTTGGTGTCAAATAAATAATGGCCTATGATGGCATAATGAACTCTATAAAAATTGATTTATCTAGGAAGGGTTCAACATAGACTAATTTGTCTAAGTGAAACCCCTTAAAGAGAGGGAACCGCTCAAAGGATGACTCAAAAAAAACTAGCCTATCAAAATGAAACTCATTAACAAGTAAAAAAAGATCAAAAGATAACTCCACAGAGACCATCTTATCAAAGGGGTGAGACTCTTTAAAAGTAGTATAGTAGTTGAGGTAATGATTTGCCCAAAATTAGTTATAATCATTAAGAAGTGACTCACCAAAGACTATCTCATCATAGTGAGACTCTTTGACAATAGGTAAAGTATAAATGGGTGATTCATCATAATTTAACTCATCACAAATGGGTGTTTCAATAATAATTTCATGATCTTGGTTTACAATTGATCACATAATATTAATTTTTAAAACATTTT
Organism: Torreya grandis; assembly: GCA_037957365.1. Classification (NCBI taxonomy): domain Eukaryota; kingdom Viridiplantae; phylum Streptophyta; class Pinopsida; order Cupressales; family Taxaceae; genus Torreya; species Torreya grandis. Next base: position 1,213,438 of record JARHVA010000697.1, read on the forward strand.
GGTCCTCACAAGATGGTTCTTGAAGAGGTGATGGTTGTTGTTCAGGCTCAAAGATCATCATGGAATTTCTAAACTGTGGAATAGATGGTACAAAGTGAAAAATGGTCCATGTTTTAATAATAATCTCTCCAAAAATTAGACTATCAAAAAATGTATCAACAAAGACTAGTTCATCCAACTGATGCTTTTCAACAATAGGCTCAATAAATATTGGTGATGGGCCTAGAATAGTAATGACTAGTCTTTGTAGAGCTTGGTTGATCATTAAATCTAAAATAAGATGGCCTAAAATAATAACCTTTGAGAATTGTGGAACTTGATAGCTCGTACAAGCTGAAGGAGGAAAGACTAAAATGGTAACCTTCATGCATTTTGGATCTTGATTGCTCGCACAAGTGAAAGGAGGATAACCTAGAAAGTAACCTTTGAGCATGGCATGCAAATCATAGGAGAACAACCTAAAATGGTAGCCTTCGAGCTAGATGCATAAATCAAAAGAAAAGGATGGGGATGACATATAAAAATTGGCATGGATTGGATTGGTGTTTAAAGACTAGGCCCAAAAAGGGTGACATATTCAAAAATAATGAAGTGTTCATTCCCATCATAATAATTCTCTTCCTTGGAACTAGGGCCACAAGAGACCCCACTATGAGTATACCTTTGTGACATGCTTAGAAGATGTGTTCTCTACATTTTTGAAATTTGGAAAATATTTTGCAAATGTTAATAAGGATGTGTTTTGGTTTCCTCCAAACAAATGACAAGGCAATAAAGAGACTATAAAAAAGGAGGTGTAGTACCACACAATTAGAAGAAATGGTTAGAAAATTACTCAACTTTGGTGGGTTAAAATCATTTTAAATTAGAAGAGGGTATGATAACTCAAAAACCTAGGTGTAAACTAGTATACAAAATGTAGGTTTAGAGATATGTCAATACCATAAAAGCTATTTCAACTTTGATGAGTTATTATTAGAAAATTAAAAGAAAGTCCTTCAAATTAGGAAGGAAACAATGCAAATTAAGAAACTCAAGATGTGAAAACATGCATGAATTCTTAAGTATAAAACTAAAACCAAACAGGCAGCATAATGCCACCACATGATAATAGGAGGTAGAATAAAATGTGTTCTAGAACTTAAAGCATAAGCAACATGCTAGATTACCTAAGTTCACAATGATCAAATAATGATGAGTATATAAATAACATTCAATCCAAATGAGAAATTGTATATAAGTTAAATCAAACCAAGTGAAAATGGTAAACCAATTACCACATTGACCTAGAACTAGAAAGGTGAGATTTTGAATTTTAATTAAAAAGTGAAGGACTTAAAGATTTTTGGAAAATGGTTTAGACTCAAATGGGTAGCATAACAACATTGTTTAGATAATACAAAACAAATGTTTAAAATAAGGATTTGAACAAGGCCAATGATGATTTTGATTTGACCATCATAATGCCTCCTTGTTCAAATAAAATGGTGGACAACAAATGTGTTTTGTTCACAAATAAGTTTTAGACTCAAAAAATGACCAAGCAAGTAAAGGAAAAGATAAATATAATTAAGTAAATCATCCTAAGCCCTAAACTAACAATGTTGCTTTGTATTGCTGAAATTTGTCTATATGCATGCTCTTGGGAGGATTTTAAGTGTTAATCCAAAAATAAAAGAGCATGAAGTAGTAGGGTTTTTACACACCCTTCTCCCAAGAGATTATATGGTGACATGAAACTTCAGGCTACTCACCCTACATCAAAAATATGTTTGTGGCAAGTGGGGTTGTTCTAAAACCTAAATTTTTTACTGTCTAGATGGTCCCAAGCATGACTAATTCTAGAAATGTATCATATCAATTGAGTTCATACCGATTAACTTACTATGTAAAGGTCTATTTCTTTGAATAGAGGTTCTATCTATGTCTGCTTAGTGGAATCCCCTAGTTAATCAGACTTGACTCAAGATTTCATTACAAAAGAAGAGGTTAGACACTCAACCCCCTAGCTCTCATAGTATACATTCACTAATTTATATACCCCACCATAGATCAATATTGAAACAATGCTAAGAGATGAAACTCTGGGTCAAAGCTTCCCTAAAGAACTCATGAATAAGCTATGAACTCCCCTCCACAAGTGAAAAGACTTTAGAGGTTTCTTTTATATCACCCAAACCATACGAGTTTTGGGGAGAGCCTTGAAAACTTTCTTGGGCATAATCACAAGGAAAAGGCACTTTTTTTCACCCAAGTTCCCTAAAGGGAATGGGGGGATAACATATGTGCACTCCTCATTTTTCACAAAAATAAATAAATAATAGATGATCTATCATAAAATAACACACTTTTAAAAACTTTGAGATTTAAGTGAGTGTTAGTTTTAAGAACCAAAGTAAAGTGTTTGATGAAGTTCTTGGCCCCTTGGCCTTAATTCCAAACTTTGAAAAAATTCACAAAACAACTTAACTTAAAAGTATTTAGGTTTCTTTTAAACACCAAAGAGAATATTCAAGACCTAATTATGCTCAAATTTGTCACTTTTCCATGTAGGTCCTACAAAGGTTAGAGAGTTTCCACTACTTTGAAGCATAATTTCCAATGAAACAAGAAAGTTTTTAAAACTTGCTTTCAAGTTCTCTATTTTTTTCAAAACATAGAGACTGATGTCAGTTAATAGTGACTGATGTCAGTTGTAGTAAGACTGATGATAGTCATATATGAATGGATTCCGATCGATAAAAAATTATATTAGTTATCTAAGAATTCTTAGGTAAAAAAAAAATCATAAAAAAACACTTGTTAGCACAAGTTAGAGTAAAATATCCATCAAAGCTCTACATCATGCAAATGTTTATTCAAATAGAGACATAAAAACTCAAAATGACACCCTAAAATTTTGAATAAAGCTCTAAAATGTGATTTTTTTGTCATGTTATACCTTGAAACTAAACTTATATTAGTTAACCAAGACTGATTCTGGTTACATAGAACCAACATTGGTCACCGCGTGACCTGTGTATCAACAAAAAATTCAAAAACATAGGAAAATTATGACAAAAATTTGATTTGTAATGATTTTTAATGACTTTTAAGGAAATCTAAGATGTCAAAGTGTCTTCCTTGATTGAATGGGCTATGTGGTCCCACCGGGTATTCGAATATGTATATATGGATTATAAAGATGGTTAGATCAAGCATTGGTCATGAAAACTCAAAAAAATGCATAAGAACATAATAAGCTAATAGAACTCTTTTGACGGGATTTGGAAAATGATAATTAAGATCAAATGAAATAAATCATACACAATACCTTCTAAAGAGCATCCCATCATTCAAATGTGGCTCAAAACATGATTTCCCCCTTGATTTGGTGCTCAAGTATTCATCAATGATGCAAGGCAAAGCCCCTCCATCATCTCTTTTTCACAAATAAAACTAGGCTCATGATATGAAATCAAATTTATGCCTACCAATGAACCTATCCTATTGTAAATTAAGTATAATAAACACCCCACACAAATGGCTTGTGGAGAGAATTTGCATAATAAATTTACACAAATGAAGCTTAAATATGGTGGTCTTGGCCCTCCTATTTATAGATTTTGAATTTGATTAGGATCAACCATGATCATCCATATTGAGATCAAGATGTGTGGCCATGAATTAATTCAATTTTATATAATTCATCCATAAATACCCTCATAAATATTTGGAAGGAAGGGGCATTAAATAGGCAAGGGAGGCCTTAAACTTGTATTTGTTACATTTATGGGTTATGGATGCCACCCCACAATTGATGTCATTTAATGATGCAGATAAGAGAAATAAATTTAAATTAAAATATATTGAAAAAATTTCATGGATTTTCCACTTAAGCACTTGATTTGAATTAATTATCTTAAGTGAGATTAATCAAATTTTAAGAAATTATTTAAAAATTGGTTGTACTCTATTAATCAAACTGGTTAGAATGTCATATTACTGGGTCATAATTTGACTAGAGATTAATTAAAAGTTGATGTTAGTTACGTACACACTAATATCCTATTTTGGATGTTGTCAATACAAAATAATACATACATATGTCGTGTGCTTCTGAATTAGAAGAAAAAAGTGATCCAAAACACCAAAATGTATTTTCATCATTTTGACTCAAAATGATTTGAGAAAAATTTAATAATCACATAATATGTATTACTTAATTTAGGGATACATTAGCTTAAATCAACACTTGTATATGATAAGCTCAAACTGTTTAGGGTGTTTAAGTGATTTTGGCCTAAATTAAGTGTTTGAGTGCATTTTGCATAAAATTGAGAATTTCAACACAAATGTTGTTAGGAAATGGATGTCTACATTTGATATATTTCAAGCCTAGACAAATTTAACACACTATTCATCTTAAATTATATGTCAAATCTTTCAAATCAAAACATAAACATATTGTTTTATCTATTTTTGTAGAAATTCAAAAAATGTAAGATGCGATAATATTTTATGTCATTCATCACCATATTTTGGTTGATAACATTATTATTTTTGGTGTAAAATTTTAGAAATAACAATTTGTGTAGATTTATAGAAATTGAATCAGGTTTCATTAAAATATAGCTATCCTTATCCTATCATGGGCCACATATTGTAGGTTTTTATAGGCTCTAGAATGTTATCAATGCTTGGCAGTTTCTTAGTTTATAACCAAGTAAAAGTTTCTTAGATCAACTCAAAACTACATTCAAAACCCCATGGGGTATATTTGGGTCCATAAGAATGCTATTTGGAGTATTCAACATAGGTGAAACTTTCAAAAAAGTACTGGACCTACATTGCCATGATTTGAAAAATAATATCATAACAATTTACTGTGATAGTTTTGCCATTTTCTCAAATAAAATATAAAGATAATTATGAGCACTTGGAGAAAGTGTTCAAAAGGTGTCATGCTAATAGCAGATCATTGAATCCCAAGAATTTGGTCTTTCAAATAACTAAAGGTAAAATAATTGGTATCATGGTGCATAAATAAGACACTAAGATAGGTCTAAAAAAGTGTTGAGACTATTTTTAAAAATTCCCTCTTAAGTAAAAATGGTGTTCATTATTTATTTGGAAATATGAACTTTCCAAAGAGATTTGTTCTTGATTTTATTGAATTGACAAGACACAATGATGATATGATGAAAGGTAAGACTACATTAAAGTGGATTAAATATGAAAATAATTCCTTTGAGGAGGTAAAGAATCCCATTGTTCATGCACCAATTCTTGAAGGCCAATATTTTAAAGATGTCATTATCTATGACTATTAATTAGAGCATACTCTTCTAGACATTTCAATTAAAAATAATGATGAAGAAATTGAATCACTTATTGCCTTCATGAATTATGTATTGAAATATCATAAACTCAAATACTCTCCAATTGATAAATCCCCTTTTATTATTAAATACAATTTAAAAACTAGATATTATGATATGAATTCTCATACTATTACGATGTTACATAATATAGTTGTCAATTCTATTTGATATAACAAGAACTTAGTTCCAAAAGAGTAGGTTTCATTGAAAATGTATAAAATTATGATGTAGAGATTAAGCCCACCAAGTTTTCTGAGATAAAGGTATATTTTGGTTGATCACAAATAATCTAATGATCAAAATAAATATGAATTATAATAAGTGACAATGAAGAGTCTCAAGATCAGTTATTAATAGTCTTTGTTGTTTTTGTTAACTAAAGGTATTTAGACATTGATTATTTTATAATTTATGGAGAATTTACCCATCACTTCACTACAAAATAAAAGTGGGAAATAAAACTCAAATCTTTGAATATTGTAATATGGGACAACATGATCTTGAAAGGAGGGCTTGATGAATTCTTTTTTATATGCATTAACAAAGAACAACAAAACAAGGTCTTAGAGGCTTGTCACAATCAAGTTTGTAGAATAAATTTATCCTCTTTTCTGATATAATATAAAATATTAAGATCCATTAATATTATTCCACACTTATAAAATATTATCAAGGTTGGTTTTTTGAAGAGTAATTCTTGGTAAGAGTTTATTGGGAGACCAAAGTTTGTTGCATTTCCTTTAAATTTGGTTATGACTTAAGAACATTTTTAGAAATGGGATCTTGAATTCATTGGTACATTCAATCTACACATATTACGTATCATAATCCTTTTATAATTATAATTAATATTTCATAAAGAGGGTATAAGCTATTTATGTCAAGCATACCACTTCTAAAGTAATATTCAAACTTTATGAAACAAAACATATTTGTAAGATATGACGTGCCAAAGAAATTTTTGACTAAAAATACATATAATTTATTTTCATCATATCTCAATGGTTTTTATTTATGGATATGATATATATACATATATCATTCATAAAACTATTATCCATAAGGGAATAGTTATGCTAAGTCAAGTAACAAAAAAATCTTCATCATAATTTGTAAACTAGTGGATGGAAATCATATAAATTGATATTGTTGTATATTGCATGTGGGATGATCATATAAATGTCTCATTTTTATTTAAAGTATGATGAAAAAAAATGTAATGCTTATTTCAAAAAAATAGAAACCCAATAGTTGGTCAAAGTAGTTCAAGATGAAAACTTCATAAGCTCACTTCACAAAACGATTATGTATTTTAAGCAAGGTAGAAGAAGATAGGATTTTTATTGTTTAAAAAATCAATAACATAATATTAAAATTTAAAATATGTTTGATAAAAGTGTGATAAAAATGTGTTTTTGAATTTGAAATTTAATTCTTTTTGGGTTAAAATATAAGAGCCAAAAGGTATCCACGAAAAGTTTGATTCCTTGTAACCAAACTCATTTAATATTTGGTTTTATTGTGTGGATATAATACATATTATGTGGCTTATTAATATAGTACACATTAACCATTACCCTATAATGAGAAATATCTAAAGCACTATTTTTAATGAAGACAAGTTGTCCCCTGTTTTAACATGGGTCAGTTGGAAATTTGTTATGTTTTCCTATTTACATTTGTATTGTATTTTATTTTTAGTGTCTTTCCCATTTTATTTCTTATTTATTTTAATTTGTCTCTTTAATTTCATAATCATTAAGTCCTAAAACATTTATGCAACTCTGTATCTCAATGGAAGAAGCATTAGTGTTTGAAACCATGAAATTCTAAAGTTATATGATAACCTTTATAGTTCAAGTCCCTATTCAAGCTAGTTGTTAGTGCAAAAAATAAAATTCTTTAAATTTGGTAATTTTTTCACCAATGTGTAGACTAATTCTAAGAGATAGATTTACACTACAAACACTTAATGAAATTTTCAAGTCTCAAGACAATTTTAGAGTTTCATAACTTTGTGGCACCTTCAAAACTTCCTTGAGTTCCCTAAGTTCTTAAAACTTCTAATAATCCTAATTAGGTCTATGGTTTCCAAATTTCCTCCAAACCTTTATTTTTTCCAATTAGGTATAATAAGTTCTCATGGTGTTGTAAATTTTTGATTTTCCTTATTAAGTCTAAATGTTAAAGTTCTCAAAGTGTTGTTAGTTCTATGATCCCATAATAGTCCTAACAAAATCTTGTTGATATGTTTAAAAATAAAAAATAAGTTTTATCATCTAAAATAAATTTAAGGTATATTTCCTTGTTTTTGTTGGTTCTCAAAAGGCCCAATTAATAAATTAGGCATTTTAATTTTTTTTAAATTTCATCCACCTCCGAAAAATTGATTAACATTGAAGGGACTATTTTTAGCCTACAACTAATATTGAAATTCAATAAATAGTTAATCAAAGGCTCTCAAATTTATCGTAACTCATGTATCACAATGTTATATTGATGAATGATTTTATATGTACACTATGTCCACATTATTTCTCATTCTTTTGCATTTTTTTGGTACTTAAAAGGTTAGTTTTATATTATCTTATACTCCCTATTTCATTTTTATACATTTTTTTCCTTTTTAATTTCTTTCTCATACTCTATATCATTCTGGAATTTCTTTAGGGTTTTTTGACGATGTCACTTTATTATTTTCTCTAATTTTCAAATATGTTTCCTCCTTTTTATATGTCATTCTAAATGTCATCACATTTAGAGCATTTTCCAAACATTCCCATCAATTTACATCACCTCTTATGAAAATTTTTGTATTTATTATTTTAAAGGTACTTCAGGAACATAAAAATTGGATTCATCCAAACAAAGACCACAAGAAGTTGTGAGAATAAATTTTGACATTATTATGACCATTGTAGTTCATGTTTTATACCCACATACGAATTTTTTCCTCCTAATTTTTACTTCAAAAAATTTATATTGCTTGTCTAAACTATAAAATATTTAACCACACCTATAAGGATAAATTCAAGTACATAAGATATGAGTTCATTACGTCTAGATATAGATATCTCATAATTTTTTTATAGCAAAATTGGTCATGTGGATATTGAATAATTATAAAAGAGAATTCAAATTAAACACCACTCTAGATAGTGAATATGCATATGTGAATCCATTTACAACATATGTTGAATGTGCTTAATTTGTAATTTGTTGTATAAATTAATACAAACTAGATATACGGGAAATAAAATTTGTATATGATATGATGCTAGCTAAATGTGATGGTCCTTAAATTAACATGATATTTTTTATTGTACCACATGAGGAAATAGTTGATATAACCAAATAAATGACACAATGGTTTTGGATTCAAAATAAATAATGATGTTTGAGCATGGTGAACCAATCGTGCTTGAATAATAAGAGTAAGGGACTTTATAAACTCCTTATATCCCTGTATAGATCAAATTTACAATAGGAGATATCTTATATAATAATTTTAATTATAGAGTTTTCAGCAATTCTATAGCTAATATATGATATGAGTGGATATGCATGTATATTAATATTTATTTTATTGGAAAATAACTTGTTATATAGGTAAAAATCACTAGTGGTATTATTTATGATAAGTTAGAAAACCCAAAGTCCACACATAAACTATGCATGGCATCATATCTAATACATTCTATTACAAAATTAACACCATGGTTGGGTCTGAATGTGAAAATAAAAAATATTCTAGTAAGATTAATATATGATAATATCCATCAACTCACTCATGAAATAGAGAATAAACATTTCAAGAGTGTAAATGATGTACATATAATGCTAACAATAAGAATATTGAAATGCAATACTAAAATGTAAATATCAAATTAATTTATTACCTTAATCAAGAAATACAAAAATTCTTGCATCCAATTTATAAGGTTGGCATATATAAGGGTTAGAGGGTTTGAATGAACTCCATACATACTACCAAGATATGCAAGTGACAAGATGGTGCTCATTGAACTTTGTAGGAAATTTAACAAAGTTCTAAAAAAGTGTAATCAAATACATGGGTGGAATTTCATTCCATTTTTTATTGGGATAATATATTTTTAAATAATTTAATGATGCATCAAACATTTAGAAATAAATAGCTGATTTTCCAATGCAAACTCATATAAAAGGATTTATTTTGATAATAATATATTTTTAAATATAATTATAGGATTAGTTTTGAATATTTGCATGTGACATAAATTAAAAATTATTTGAAAGATTTACAAAATGAATTTGAAGTAATGAAAATATATTATTTGATAATGAATCATGATTTAATTATATATTTTAGGTTAAAATATATCACAAAAGGAAAAATTTATGATTAGACTAATATGATTGTGTTGGAGTGGGCCACAATCTAAGATATACTAGATAGATTGAAGTGCATAAAGAAATTACTTATATGTAGTAGCGAAATCAAACATGAGCCAAAAAGAAGTAATTGCTCAACAATCAAAATACTATAATATTAGTGTTATCACTTATATTTTCAACCTTTTAGGATATGAAAATATCTCCTCATCCAAGTGGCACAATGGAATCAACTCTATGATTGTGGGTAGCCTAAGGAATGAGGTGAATCTCTAGATAGGGTTAGCTCCCTTGATGTACCACTTTGGATTGAAACTAAAACTAAACTTGGGGGGTCAAAAGGTAGAAGGATAAATGAAATAAAAGTAATATAATGGAGGTGATACACCAAATAACATGATGGCATCCAACTATATGCATGTTACACGTGAAATCAAAGGACAAACTGAACATGCACTTCTCCAATCTACATCTTCTCACATCAATGTTACATTGTGAGGTTATGGGTGAATTTGTAAAGATAGGAGGACTATAAAAAAAAAATAGGGAAATAATAAATATAATAACTCACTTAAACCATGAACATATCCTAGAACACTTCACATGCCCTGTAAGAAGAGGCTGCAAATAGGTGAAAGAATGGAATAACATGTTGAGGAATCCATAGTTTTCACTAAGAAAGACTCATCAAAAAATTTAAAAAACTAAGAAAATTAATATAGGAGGTAAAAATAAGTTTTATAATTTATCAAAAGGTATACATTTGATCAGGGATTCACCATACTTAGTTGGAGCATCCCATACAATGGACAAAATGGCTAGTTCTCATAGAACTTGAGAGAGAGAAAAAAAGAGAAGTTAAAGGGTAGAAAATACACTTTTCAAGCTGAGAGAAGTATTTAATTGTGAATTTTAATATGATTTGGGATGAACCATGCAAGGTTAGGGGCTATAAATTTCAATCCAAGTCATAAACCTTCATGCAAAGTGACAAAAACTTTTTATTCTTGCTTAAAAAATGGACTTCATGATTTGGACTTATTTTAACATCACATAAATAATTAGGAGTAGTAAAAAATATTTAAATGTTAGAGTATTCTCTCATATATTCCTCTCCATGCATTGGTTTCATGCCTAGTCCTTTATAAACCTCTAAAAGTGGGCCATCATCATCTATTATCCAAAAAATTGCTCTTTCATGCACCCTGCACACTTGGATTCTAAAAATGCATATTTTTTACATTAAAATACATAAAATTTATTTAATTAAATGTTTCAATACCATCCATGTCCTTATAATCATTAGGGACACCTTAAAAAGCAATACACTTGAAGTTTTCACACTTATCCCTAGTTTGTGCAATATGCTAGTTTTGACTGGCTGAAATGAAGTAGATGATTTGCACATTTATAAAAAAATTAAAATAATAATATTACCATAATAATTTTTAAAAATTCATAATATTCTCCCCAAACTTTGGTTCATTTCTTGACTCCTTATAGAACCTACAAAACACACAAAATGGTGAATAAAACCATATTTTGTACCATGTCCATATAGTTCCATACAACTCATTGGAATGTGAAGTATATTGAGGGAGTACTTTAAAAAATACAATAGGATTCATGGTCCAAATTTTCCATATAGATATATATAGGATTCATGGTCTAAATGTTACTAGTCTTGGCTAAGGGTTTAGTAGGGTTTTAGTCCTATTTTGAGTCTTAAGGTTTGTTCATAAAATTTTGACATCTAATATTTCAGAAAAATTTCAAAAAAATGATTTTATGGGACCATAATATCTACTCAAAAATTATTTTTCCACAATGCATATCCTTAGAAAATATATGAGCATTGAAACTTCTCCTATCGAGCTTATTTTCAACATTTTATACTAGTCTGAATGGCTTTAAGCAAGAAAGTGGCTCTCTTGATGTTTTATCTACAAGGTAAAATATTTAACACACTTATATTGATCTCATTAATGTGTTATAATATGTTTAAAATCATTTCTAAGTCCAAAATTATAAATGACCTCTTCTTTGGGCATTAGGCATAATCCTTGCCTAGGCCTGACTGTATCCTTGAAGGTCTGGACAATCCAAATGAGTTTATACCTTCTCTAATGTGATTTACATATTTTTAATAGTGTATTATAACCCTCAAAACCTTCATTTAATGCTTCCCCAACTCTTGGTTTAACTCTTCTATATTATCCACTTAAAACTGTCAGTTTATGCATGAAGAGAAGTACCCCATGTCTAAGATAAAATAGGGGGTACTTCCCCTATTTTATAAAAAAATATAGTTATGGTAAGGTGATATGAAAATTTTTAGGATCACATGAAAAAAAATTAAGCACCCATTCATTTCATATGACCCTCCAAAATCTTAAACAAACAAATAGGTTGTTTATAAAAGGCACTGTATGTAAGCTTCTCAAATGGATTGTGTTTAGATTGCTTTAAAGACCCTACTTTTAGGTATAATCAATGATTAGGTTTTTAAATTATTTGATATAATAAACTATTTTTTTTATTTCTAATTATCCTATTTTTCTTTTACATTCATCCCAACCTACATTGCCAACTTTATAAGTATCAACCCTCACTCACTGTCTACTGAATGTGTTTTGTTTGAGGAGGACCCTTGCCTAGTCTTATATGGATTAGACATTTAAAACCTTGTATTAGTTACTAATACACTTTATAATTACATTGGGTAAGTTCTTGGACATATTTTATATCTATTTAGGCTATAAACACCTTAAATAATCCAAATAACCTGCTCTTTGCCCCTAGCTCACTATTTCATACAATCACATTTGGTTGTAGGTGTATATGGGATAAAAAAGGTCTAAGTAGGCCTTCCTTACATTGTTTATGTATTTTATATATCATATCAATCCTAATTAAGGTGATCGCTCACTTTATTCATCATTCCAACCTCCCATTTGGTCCTCATATACACTTTTGATCATAACTAGGTCCCTATTGTTCTATGACTAAGACAACCCTATCTCTGACTATTCTATGCTACCTTGAATCATCTGAGGTTGATAATTATTTTGATTTTACTTCCCATTAATCCCTTTGAGGTCACAATATGTATGTATGAGCTAGTATCTACCTATCTTGGAGTCTTAAATCACCAACTCGATATCAAGTTTAGGGGTCACTGCTTGAGTGTTTGTTGTAGGTACCTATATCCATCAAAGAGACCCCTGTAGCTATTGATGAGGGGAAAAACATTATATATCAAAAAAAACTTGATGATTCCTATTTTTTATTTTGTCTTTCACATTTTAATACCATTCAAACATGTGAGCATGCTTTTTAGTACCTTAAATCATTAAGGTCATTTTGTGTCTCAAAGCATGTAGAACTTACTGCTTGGAAATAGTGATTTAGAGGCATCTTTGGACCTTCAAGAAACCAAATACCATTATTCATATACTTTTACAACTTTGTATAGGCATTATCTATGGTATAGGCTACAAATCTAGGTAATGTAGAATCATATAAGGAAAAAGAAACCCTTTTATATGATAATCCCAAAACATGGTTGGGCCTCTATTTTGCTCCTTTTGGGACAAGAGCCCTGAAAACTTAGTCATGACCCTCACACATGATTCCATGATTATTGTTGATTTTAGGAACCTATATAGGTCTGGCATGGCTTGATTATGTATCCCACAATCCTAAGTGGCTGTCAAGTTGCTTCAACGTGTCCATCTAAGCATTTAAGCACCTACTCAACCACCTATAGGTGGATGTTTTGGCTGTATATAGTGAACTAGATATGAAAAACATGAAACTTTATATGAAATTTAATAGTGTATGATATTTTATGACACCATAACATAATTTTAATAGTTTCAATAAGTTGGAAACCCATGTCCATCTCTCTACACATCATCATGATGTCAATAGGGCTTTGTAGGTGTGAATTGGTTGCTTGTATGAGCAGTGAGTGTCTTAGAATGGATAAAAAAAGGTAAATGGCCTCATTGGAAGATAAACACACAATAAATTTTTTAAAATACATGATTTCAATTAATATCATCTTGAAACAAGATCCAATACATCCTTTCAACATGAAGATAACTCTTGAGGGCACCTATAGGTGTGCTTTTATGGTTGACTATGTGAATGATGTTATATGACTGTTATAGTGAAATTTTACATTAATTAGAAGGTATAACTCATATTATCTTGTGTTTAAGGTGTGTTAATAATTTAAATCCCTCTATCTTAACTCCATGAACATGGTTTAAAGCTTTGCATAACTCATTTGGTTAACTATTCATGGTAGTCATACAACAAACTGAATGTATACAAGCTATCATTGCATCCTCATAGAAACCTTACTTAGAGAAAGAGATTAAGAAGTAAAATTGAAACAATAGAATATTAAATATGTAAAATTACATATTACAACCCTCTAAATCCATTGAACAAGCATGAGGATTTTGGAAATGGTAGAAAACTGGCCTGTAACACATTAAGGTGCTAGTTTTCAAACTTGAGGTGGTTGGCTCTTTAAAACAAATTGAATATTTAAAATAGTCATATAAATAATTATATGATGAATTAAGCATCACATAGAGATAATATTACCAATTTTATTGTATGTAGTTCTCTAAAACAAGGCAAAACCCATATGGTGCATAAAACAACTAGCAGATTTGCACAGTCAACTTCATGAGGATGGCTCATGAAGCACCATACACCATTATTAACACATGGAAGTTAATTTATTTTAGTGAAATTTAACCTCCCTAAATAATTTTCTTTGAAACATCATGAGTTGTCCATACCAAGCAAAAACCTAAAGGTCACTTCTGTGCATCTAGAAAGCCAAAAAAGAAGTAAAATAGTTTTGAGTAATAATTGACACTTATAGAGAAATTAAAGCATGGATATGAGTGTGGGGAAGATTAATATGCCTCAAAATATATTTTGACATGTTTCACACTTCCAAATAAGGTTGTATAAGTGCTATTTACTCTCTTTTTTAGTTGTTTTTGCAATTTTAGTTAGGGAACCTACCATATTCTAATGTTACTGACATAACTAACATGGAATCTGACCTATTTGATGTTATGAAGGAAAAATGGACATTTGGACACCTTGTTAAACATTCCATTTTCATTTATGACCTTTAAAGGCCCACTAAATGACCCAAATTGATAAATATATTAATATGACTAAGACTAAAGCTAGTATAGCATTAAATAACATCAAGTGAACTATAATACACCCTATGAAACTCATATTACACCCTCTATGGACCTATAAAATCATGTTTTCACCTATAATATCCCAAATTTGACTAAAAAGTCAAATTTGGTCAACAAATTTGTGACTCGTAGGGGTAGTATGCCTACTATACTAGCTAGACCAGTAGCCTTATTAGTCTATTGGGCTTAGGAGTCAAATGAAGTCTGAGACAAACAAGAAAGTTTTGACCATTGGCCATGACTTTAAGTTTGACCAAGACAAGATAACTAATGACTACCTCAACCACACAAAATAAAGAGATCAAACACACACGTGCTCAAATAACTTAGGCAAAAGAAAAAAACAACCTATTATATAAAACTAACAATGAACATACCTCCCCCTAGATCAAAGGGAAAGTTTGAAGCATCACCTTCTTCATGAGATGGAATATAGTGAAAAGCATGTTTCTCCTTGGATTTGATGTTTTGTGTATTAGACCTATTCCTTGGCACTTCAATTACCATGATCTCAAGTAAAACAACTTCAAATAGGTTTTTAATGTAGAATTATTCCTCTTACATCCAAAAATATTTAACCTTTATCATGTGGAACCTCAATTGCAACTTGAAATGATGATTCAATAAAACATTCCTTCTTGTCCTCCATAGTGTTTTCAACAATGTTGGGCCTCCTCTTAGCTACCAATTATTCTAGATCATCAAGGAGCTTTGTAAATTCTATCCAATCTTGATCATTATCCTCCATGAAAGATTCATTGTTAACCTTGTCATGCACTTGACCCTTGGCAAAGATCTTATAGATATTTAAAGAGATCCATTTTTAGCTACCAATAATCCTTGTAAACAACTTATTGTATACTAGAATCACCAAGTGACTTCACGATAGTAGGTTCTTGACCAACAGAAAGAACTTCCTCTTTATGTTTAGTTAAACAATCAAGATTATGTTCACTAGAATCACCAATAGGCTTGTCATTATCTATTCAATATTTTGGAGAAAAATAAACTTTAACCAACTAATTGAAATCCTTGAATATGGAATTGAAATTATGACATAAGTATTCTTCCTTATTAACACCTTCAAGAGCTACTTCCTCTACCTTGGTCTCATGAGATTTTCCTAGGACTACCACTTCTTGAGAGATGACTTGAAAGTGTTCTCCTTCCTTGATAGCGTAATTCAATTCATGATTAAGATGATCATCTACAAAATTTTCATTGGATGTAGAGTCTTATTTAAAGTCTACAAGGATTTTCATCTCCTTCTCTTTCATGGTGATGCCAAGACTAGGCATCTTGAAATCATGTGATCTAGCCCAATGAGGTTGTCAATGAGGTAGGTTTTCTTCAAGCAAGAGTTATATTTATTTATCAACTAACTGACCCTCCTTTAGTTCCCATACCATAGGCCCATCAAGGAAAAGGGTTATGGGGTAAGGAAAAGATGAACTAGCTGGTGGAGGTGGCACTTAGAACTCAAAATCAGATTGAGGGTGAAATGTAGGGGTCTGTCCATGGGTACACATCTCTTCAAATATAGAGACATTAGCTAGTGGATTGTAATTTTGTTCATAAAGGGAAGTCCCTATGGTGATTTATTCCTCGTAATTAATCATGAGAGCCTCTTGATCAGCCATAAATTGGATTTGTTTTTCTTCACTTGCTTCTCTAAAAATAGGTTCCTCCTTGAGAAGGGGTGAAGTGGATGGTTGATGAATATGCTTATGTATTTGAGGTGATGGAGCTAGAATATGAGATATAGGGAAAATTGGATGAGTTGGAGATGGAGTGAGGGATGAAAAATTATGCTTATGAATGGGTTTGGAAAAGAGGAAAGCACTAATGAGATCATATGGAAGTGAATTCTTGGGCTGATAAGGAGAATTACCATCAACATGAGTAGTAGATACATCTTGCCAATGGTAATTTTGTGTAAAATCCATGAAAACATTTGGTTTCATATGAAAAAACTCATAGGAATGCTCTTGAAGTTGATAGACATGTGTCTCTTGATATGTTCCTTAGTAGCTATTCTCATAGGGTTGTCCAACAACATGGTGTCCATATGGAGAAGAAAATGAAGGACTATAGGACTGCCATGACTCATAAGACTATTGAGGGGTAAAATGTGGTTCATATAAAGGCTGATTGTAGGATTGATAAACTTCATGACAAGGCTAATTATAGTCACACCAAGGTTCATTAATAACTTGTTCATACTGATGGGGAATGGCACAAGATTGAAACATTTCACCAACTTGTAGAGACCAAAACTCAAAACCAAAGTTAGCCATGGAACTTATTGAAAGCAAGGATACAAAGATAAATGCTACAAACAATATTCAAAGGATAACTTGGGATACTTGACCAGCTGATATAACTTTCGAGTTGTCATTGATGCTTAGATAGACGCCTCCAAAGGCTGATGTGTTGAAAGACAACACCAAAAATCATCTAATTATTAGAACAAGAGTCCCATAGAGTGTGCCAAAAACTATTTTTAATTATATTTTCACCCTTTAAATAGATCTCTCCTCATCTAAGTGTCACAATGGAATCACCTCTAGGCTTCTGGGTACCCTAAGGAATGAGGTGAATCTCTAGATAGGGATAGCTCCCTTGATGTGACACTTTGGATTGCAACTACAAATAAACTTGGGGGGTGAAAAGGGAGAAGGATAAATAAAATATAACTAAACTAAAGGAGGTGATACACCAAATTACATGATGACATACAACCATATGTATGTTACACTTGAAATCAAAGGACAAACTGAACATACACTTCTCCAATCTTCATCTTCTCACGTCAATATTACATTATGAGGTTATTAATGAATGTAAAAATCTAGGAGTAATAGACAAGAGGAATATGAGGTAAATAATTAATATACTAACTCACTTAAACCATGAACATCTCTTGGAAGATTTCACATTCCTTACAAGAAGAGGATGAAAATAGGTGAAAGAATGGAACCACATGCTAAGAAATCCATAGTTTTCACTAAGAAAGATTCATCATCCAATTTAAAACGCCAAGAATAGTCATATATGACTTAAAAATAATTTTTATAATTTACCAAAATGTATAAATTTAAGCAAGGCTTCACCATACTTAGGTGGAACATCCCCTACAATGGCCAAAATGGCTAGTTCTTATAGATCTTGAGAAAGAGAGAAAAAGAGAGAAGTTCAAGGGTCACAAGGACACTTTTAAAGATAATATAAGTAATTAATTATTCATTTTAAGAGGATTTGGGATGAACCATGAAATTTAAGGAGCTACAAATGTCAATCCAAGTTATAAACCTTCATGAAAAGTGGCAAAAACTCTTTATTCTTCTCAAAAAATTGTCTTCATGATTAGGACATGTTTAAACGTCCCATAACTGATTAGGAGAAGGTAAAATGATTTTAATTTAGGATTAATCTCTCATAAATTCATTTCCATGTATTGGTTGCATTCTTGGTCCTCTATAAACCTCTAAAAGTGAGCCATCATCATCTCTTGTCCAGAAAATTGCTCTTTCATGCACCCTCCACACTTGGCTTTCAAAAAGGCATAATTTTTACATAAAATTTGATAAAAGGTAGTTAATGACATGTTTAAAGACCCTGAATGTCCTTATAAGCATTAGGCAGACCTTAAAAATCCATCCACTTGAAGTTTTTACACTTCTCCCTAGTTTGTGCAATATGCTAGTTTTGACTAGATGAAATGAAGAAAATGAATTTAAAACTTAGAAGCTTTTTCAAAGGATAATATTTACATATTAAGTTATTAAAAGTAATAATATTTTCCCCAAACTTTTTTTCATCTCTTGACTCCTTATATAACCTACAAAACACACAAAATAGTGAGAAAAACCATGTTTGTAAAGTTCCATACAACTAGATGGAATGTGAAGTAGATTGAGGGAGTATTTTCCAAATTAAAATAGTATTCATGGTCCAAATATGCCATCTAGATATCTATCCAACTCCATTTTAATAAACTGGTCCTGGTTGAGGGTTTAGTAGGGTTTTAGGCCTATTTTGAGTCTTAAGGTTTTTTCATAAGACTTTGACATCCAATATTACAAAAAAATTCAAAAATATGATTCTATGGGACCCTAATAACTACTCAAAACTTATTTTTCCACCATGCATATCCTGAAAAAAGATATGAGCATTGAAACTTCTCCTATCGAACTTGTTTTCACCATTTTGTACCAGCCTGAATGGTTTTGAGCAAGAAAGTGGATCTTATGATGTTTTATTTGAAAGGAAAAATATTGAAGAAACCTATAGTGACCTTATTTATGTGTTCTAATATGTTTCAAATCATGTCTAATTCCAAAATTATAAATGACCTCTTCTTTGGGCATTAGACCTAATCCTTACCTAGGCCTGAGTGTATCCTTGAATGTATAGACTATCCAAATGAGTTTATACCTTCTATGACGTGATATCCATATTTTTAATAGTTTATTATAACTCTCCACACATTCATTTAATTCTCCCCCAACTCTTGGTTCAAATCTTCTATACTATCCCCTTAAAACTATTAGTTTGTGCATGAGGAGAAGTACCCCCTATTTGAGACAAAATAGGGGGTACTTATCCTATTTTCTCAAAAAATATGGTTTTTTAAAGGTTTTATTCAAGTTTTTATGATAAATTTCACAAAAATTCATCACTTGGTCATCTCACATGACCCTCTAAAAGCTCAAACAAATAAATAGGTTGCTCATCTAAGGCACTTTATGCATGCTTCTCAAGTGGACTGTGTTTACCTTGCTCTATAGACCATATCTATAGGTATATAATTATTATTAGGTATTTAAAGTGTTTAATAAAATACCCTAATTTTTGTTTTTTCTCATTCTCCTATTTGTCTTGTATATTTATCCCAACTTGCATTGCCAACTTCATAAGTATCAACCCCTCACTCACTGTTTGTCGATTGTGTTTTGTTTGAGGAGGACCCTTGCCTGATATTATATGGATTAGACCATTGAAACATTTAATTAGTACATAAGATACTTTAAAATTCCATTTGGTAAGTTATTGGACCTATTGTCTATCTTTTAAGGCTTTAAACACATTAAAGAATCCAAATAACTTGCTCTTTGCCCCTAGCTCACTATTTGAAATAGTCACAATTGGTTATAGGTGTATATGGGATATTAAAGGTCTGAGTGGGACTTCCTTACATTTTTTTATGGATTTTAGAGATAAAATATATCCTAATTAATGTGGTCACTCACTTTATTCATCATTCCAACCTCTCATTTGGTCTTCATATACACTTTTGATCATAACTAGGTCCCTACTATCATATGACTGAGATAACCCAATCTTTGACTATTGTAGGCTACCTTGAATCATCTAAGGTTGATCATGATGTTTATTTTACTTCCCATGAATCCCTATAAGGTCATAATATGTATGCACGATCTAGTGTCTACCTATCTTGGAGTCTTAAAGTACCAACTAGATATCACGTTTAGGGGTCACTACTTGAGTGCTTGTTGTAGGTACCTATTTCCATTAGAGAGACCCATGTAGGTGCTGATGAGGGGAAATAAATTATATATCAACCAAAACTTTATGATTAATATGTTTTTAGTATGTATTTCACACGCCATGGCCATTCAAAACATGTGAGTATGCTTTGTTAGTACCTTGAATCATTAAGGTCATTTTGTGACTCAGAGCATGTAGAACTTACTGCTTGGAAATAGTGATTTAGAGGCATCTTTGGACATTAAAGAAAACAAATCCAATTCTTCATATGATCTTACAGATTTTTATTGTCATTATCTATTCTAGATTCTATAAATTTAGGTCATTTAGAAGCATAGAAGGAAAATGAAACCCTATTATATGATAATCCCAAAACACGGTTAGGCCTTTATTTTGCTCCTTTTAGGAAAACAACCTTGAAAAATAAGTCATTACCTTCACACATGATTCCATGATTATTATTTCCTTTAGGCACATTATATATGTATGTCATGTCTTGACTATGCATCCCAAAACCGTTAGTGGGTGTCAAGTTGCTTCACACTATTCAACCACCTGTAGGTGGATGTTTTGGCTATATATAGTGAACTAGATATGAAAAACATGAAAATTTATATGAAAGTGAACATTTAATGATATTATATAACACCATAACACAATTTTAATAGTTCCAATAAGTTGTAAACCCGTGTTTATCTTTTTACACATCATCATGATGTTAGCAGGGCCCTGTAGGTGTGCATTGGTTGCATGTATGAGCAATGAGTGTCTTAAAATGGAGCAAAAATAAAGTTTAAAGGTAAATTATCATTTTAAAATTAATTATTTAAATTGGTAACATATTTAAACATGATACAATACATATTTTCAATGTGAAGATAACTCTTGATGGTACCTACATGTGTACTTCTATGGTTGATTGCGTGAATGGTGTTATATGACTGTTATAGTGCCCTTTTACATTCTTTGGAAGGTAAAAATCATTTTATATTATGTTTAATGTGTGTTAATAATTTAAATCCCTATATCATAACTCCATGTACATGGTTTATAGATTTTCATAGCTCATCTAGTTAATTGTTCAAGGTAGTCATATAGTGAATTGAATGTATACTAGCTATGATTGTATCCTCATAGAGACCTTACTTAGAGAAAGAGATTAATAAGGAAAATTTAAAAAATATCACATGAAAAATTTATAATTAAATATTAAAACCTTATAAATCCATTGAATAAGTATGAGGATTCTAGAAATGGTGGAAAACTAGCCTATAACACAGAAAGGTGCTTGTTTGAAAACTTGAGGTGATTGGCTCTTTAAAAAAATTTAAACTTGAAAATAGTTATGTAAATAATTATAGGATGAATTAAATATAATTCATATCCAATATTACCAATTGGATTAAATGGAATTATCCAAAACAAGGCAAAACCTATAGGGTGCATGAAATAGCTAGCAAATTTGCATAATCAACTTCATGAGTATGGTTCATGAACCACAAGCCACCATTATTCAAAATTATTATATTTTAATTAATTTTATTAAGTTAAATTTAACCTCCCCAAATAATTTTACTTTAAACATCCTGAGTTGTCCATACCAAGCAAACACTTGAAGGTCACTTATGTGTGTCTAGAAAGCCAAAAAAGAAGTAGAATGGTTTTGAGCAAGAAATGACACTTCTATAGAAATTAAATAATTAATATGATTTTGGTTAATATTAATATTCCTCCCAATATATTTTCCATGTGGCACACTTCCCAATAAGGCCATACAAGTTCCATTTTCTCCCTTTTTCAATTATTTCTACAATTTTAGTTAGGTAACCTACCATATTCTGATGTTAATGACATAAATGACATGTAATATAACATATTTAACATTATAAAGGAAAAAAGGACATTTTTACACCTTGGGGAATGTGCCATTTGCATTTATGAGCTTTAAAATCCCATTAAATGACCCAAATTGATAATAGATTAATATGACTAAGACTAAAGCTAATATAGCATTAAATAACATCAAGTGAAATAAAATACACCCTATGACACTCATATTACACCGATTATAGACCTAAAAAATCAAGTTTTTACCTATAGGATCCCCAATTTGATTAAAAAGTCAAATTTGGTCAATAATTAACATTTGCATCACTAGCCATAAAAGTTTTAAAAAGGTAAAATATATAGGTGAAAGATAAAAATGTCCTCACTTCCTCATTAATTTGGGATTATCTTTCATAATGACCTAAAAATAAACCTAAGTAAACTAGATAAATATGTGTAGGGAAAAACCATTAAATAAAAAAAACCTACACTAGCAGCCTGCCCCCACCCCCTAAGCATAGCTTAGATGGGTAGTAGAATTGGGTCTTAGAAAAAATACCCGATGAAGTACCCAATTACAATAAATTACCCCATAGAGGAGGATGTCGGAGCTTCTCAAACCCCAATAAGTGCCCAAAAATGAAGATACTTTCTCTCAGTAGAGGTTTTGGTGAATATATCAATGATTTTATCCATTGTCTGGATATAATGGAGATCAATGACTTCTTCATGGATGAGATCCCAAATGAAATACATGTGAATCTTTATATTCTTGGTCCATTGATAGAGGACCAAATTCTTATAATTTTGTATTATGATTTGGTTTTCATATAAATTGACTATTGGTCATCAAAATTGGATGTCAAACTCAATGAGATTCCCTAAAATCTAAATAGCCTTACTGGTAACCGTTGTCATCAAATTGTGCACTAGTAGATACTCTATGAAGCTCCTAGAATTTGAGGCAACATGGAATCATCTCTCAAGTTTTGGGAAACCTAAAAGAGAGATGAATCTCTAGATTATGAGGGATAGCTCCCTATATTCATATTTAAGTGTTTATCATCTAATCTAATGCTTATGTATGGAAGAAGGGTTAGGAGTCTACATGAAAAGGAAACTACACTAAAGAGGTTATACACCAAGACATATCCCATAGACTATCACATTCCTAAAAATAGTGTTTCAATGTGAAGGTAGGCATACATAGGGTAATAAATAAGATAACTAATCTAGGGGAATATTTCACACCATAGAGATAATTGCACATTTGAATAGGAGCTTAATACATTCATAAACTTCACATGACCTATTAAAATCAAAACTTTTGCTTAGAAATGAAGGATAAAAAGGAGTAATGATGACACCATCACTTATATCTACTATACATCACTCACACACTTAGAAAAAAATGTTCTTAGCTTATAATAAGACTTGTATTCAATGTTGAAACACAAAATTGAATGTCATACTAGTAGGGTCTCACCATACTAGTTGTGGTCTCCTTTACAATAGCCAAGATGGCTCACATTTATGGAATTTGGAAGAAAAGAGAGAGAAGAGAAGTTGAATATGAACAAGGACAAGTGTAAAAATGTGAGGATAAGTTACAAGCATATAAATGAGGTTTAAAAGG
This sequence comes from Torreya grandis, assembly GCA_037957365.1. Taxonomy (NCBI): domain Eukaryota; kingdom Viridiplantae; phylum Streptophyta; class Pinopsida; order Cupressales; family Taxaceae; genus Torreya; species Torreya grandis. The sequence continues at coordinate 1,237,392 of JARHVA010000697.1, forward strand.
AGTTATGAAACTGATTTGCACATCACTCTTTCCCAAATTAGCCTTTTCTCCAAGTGTGGTGTAATAATCTTCTCAATCATTCTCCCTTACGAAACTACCTTCATGATGGATTTAAATATCAATTCAAATAAGGTTAGGGACAATTTTTGCATTTAAATTAGGTGTATTAGATATCAAGTAACTTATGTGGATATGTGTCCATCCCAAATTGAGCACCTTCCTTAATGTGGCATTGAAACTCTTCCACAAACATCTTTGAGTGTTGAAACTACTTCTTGACAAGTGGCAAAAGGAAAGATTTTGATCATGAGGTATCTTGGATAGTTAAATTTTAATCCTAAGAAAACTTTTAAACCTTCTTGAAGCATCTCAAATAGTTACATCACCTGCAATCATCAATTACTCTCTTAGGTGTCACAAGGCCTCTTTGTCTCATTAGGCCTAATTTGGCCAAAATAGCTAAAATTTGGATTTATCTTAATTAGTGAAATATTTATTCATATAAATCATATCTTCATCATATTGGACTAAAAAAAATCCATTTTTAATCATCAATATTTCACCAAAAACCCATTTTGCCTATAGAGCCTTCACTAGGCCTTGTCTTCTTGTAGCCCTATTTTTGTACAAATATACTTGTACAAGATAATGCATAGACTTAAAAGAATAAGTGAGACCATTTTTTAGTACAATTTTAACTCATTTTTATTTTTACCAAGTTTCATTGTTCAACACCCAAGGCAAATATGTTTGTTGATCAATTAGTCCTCCCTATTAGGCCTAATTAGGCCTCTTTAGCCTAGAAGACCAAAAATTGCTCTTAAACGTGTGAAATATCTTGGAAATATTTTATTAACTTTAAAATGAACCATACCATGTTCCATATCATATTTTATCTTCTTGTTCATTGTGGAAGTATGAAAACTCTAAAAAGGCCAAAAAACTAGTCTAGGTCTTTTTACATGCTAGATAAGGAAAATGGATGTTGGGTGAGTACTGAGATTCAAATTGATTTTAAAATTATATATGAAGGTCTGTAAAATATTATAAAATAAATATCCACCTCAAAAAAACCTATTTACCTTGCAAGTAACTTCCAATTCACCTCTTCTTCATTTCTCCACTAGCAACAAACTTCATGGTGATTACAACCTTTGTGGTATGGGGTACCTTTTTTTCCTTAAGAATTTATATAAAGGTTTATTATGTTATTTTAGGTTTTTAACAGATTAAAAAACCTTAAATTTATCTTTTATTGCCTTTTGGTCACCAATTTCACTCCTTTTCCTTCAAACTGTACCTCATGCATGCTAAAACAATCCCTGATTTGAGACAAAATAGAAAGGGTTTTCAATGCTAGATGATTAAATATGATTATTTTAGAGTGTATTATGGTTCATAATGGTAAGTTTTACCAAAATTTTTCACCTAAATATTCCATTTATACCTCCATCTTCACATATTTCCAAGGCAGACTTTATAAATCAAGCAATCTATGAAGGTAGGTAGAGTATGACTATGTTTGGATGCGTTAGGGATTGAATTAAGTTTTATTATGATATTTAATTGTTATTAATTCATATAAAATAATATTCAACCCATTTTATATCCTATTTTCCCCTTAAACCCTTCCTCATGCTCTTGGAAACCTTGCTTGGTCTATGACTGTCCATAGGGAGATCTCTGTTTTAGGCCTGGCTGTAGGTTACTTGAGCTAGTTTCATGATTTGAAAAAACCATAAAAGCCTATTATTTATGTTTAAGATAAAAAATTAGTGATAATTCATCACTTTTAAAATTTGGATTTCAATCCTTTACACCAAGTTCTCTCACTCCCAAGAATAGGCTCACTATTTGATGAGGACTAAGACACTCTTACGCTCCTACCCATGGATGTTATGGATTGTATTGGTTATAAAAACAATTATTGAACACATATTTGATAAATAAATATTAAATTTACATTATTTTTCAGCCACAAATTGACCTTGAGTGACATTAACATCAATGGAGACACTCTCCAACTCATTGTCTGCTTGAACTGAGATAGTCCTGTAGGTGTTTATTTGGAGTTTCTAAAATTTGGTTTTGATGTTTATAGACATATTATTCATGAATATTAGGTAATATACCCTCATAATTATTTAATTTTTATTATAATCCTTTAAACTATCATCATCTCATGTTTGGGTCCTTAAAGAGAATGCCCCTACCTTGACTGAGTTTATGCATCTCATGCCTACCTATAGGTACTCTTGAGCTTTGGATAATGGTATAAGAACAAAATTAAACTTATTTATATGTTTATAATATCATGATAGTTTTTATACACCATTTTCCAAGGTCAAACTTCATCTTTTGTACCAATGCACCTTTACTCTCAAAATTAGGCCATGCTCCTTTAGGACTGAGACAGGCCTTTAAAACCCTGGTTATAGGTCATGTTTTGAGCTTGTTTGATGGTTTTGGAACTTTTATCCATGTTTCCTAGGTCACATTTAAATCCTTTCACCTTCATCCATTTTAAATCTTCAAACATATTTCAAACTCCAAACTTCTATCTCACTGTCCATATGCCCTTAAGACTGACTATGTTTTCATGGATTTAAGGAACTGTAGGTATGTTTGAGTTTTATTAGGTCATATTATTTACAAGAAACACTTCCAACATAGGATTAGTACCTTAAAAATTTCCACTTCACCTTAATCCTTTCAAATTTTCCATTATTATCCCAAACTGAGATGAACCTTTTGCCAACCTATTATAGGTGAGTGTTCCCAGACCTATACAGAGAGGGGGTTTGCATGCGAGGTTTCAAAACATCAAATTTCACATTGGGCTTGTTATCTTAGCTCATGATTTCCATTTGAATCATTTGGGGCCATTAAAAATTGATATAATAGCTATAAATTTCCACTTTGAAGTGCAATGTAACCTTTCCATTGGCCTTTTGTAGACATCACTGCCCCTTTTTAGTAGTTTTAAGCCACTTTTAGGCCTTGCAAAATCCATCTTCTGCTCATCCTCTTCCCCTAAAAATTGGTATGGTTATTATGGGTGGATAGGAATACAAGGTTAAACTATAAATATCCTTTAAAACCACCATTATATCTCAATATGAAAACCTCAAAAACACCTAAGAACTCTATTTTGGTAATTTAGGGACTGTTGGACCAAATACAGTCAAGTCATTATTTTAAAGGAAAATATCCATTTGGCATAGAATCTTAACCTACATGGAATGAAATATAAGACATTTTTAGTAATTTTTGGACATCAAGATGAACTTCACCATGTATTTCATGATTTACACCTCTGTACAACCTCTTGAACTCTTGTAGAAGGTAACTATGAGCACATTTTTCAAATAAGGTAGTAAACAAGGGAATTTAAACAATTTACTTTGAAATGGCATTGATTTTATTTATCCAAATATGAATTAAATTAAATAACCTTAAAAACATGATTACAATCATTAAACATCTCATGAAACTCCTCAGACATTGAAAACTCAGGTCACATGCCCATGAGTGCAAACTTTGAGAAACAAGCACAATTTTGAAATCATCCTTCAAGGGAATTAAGAGAGAAGTGCTGGGTGATTGAAACATAATTTATAGGATCATATTTCCACTTTAAAATGCCTCATAAAAATCACACATCTACCTAGATTTCAAAAAATAAGAAACAAATGCAAATTACACCCCTCTTGAATGCAATTCTATAAAAAGTTGCCTAGAGTGTAAATGATTATTCATAAATGAGGATGAATAAAATTTAAACTTATTGTTATTAAAATTAATTTAACTTATATTACAATCCACCCCCAAAATTACTCTTTCTAATTCCATCTGTAGTGTCTATAGTGAGTGATTGAATTTGTTCTTCCTTGGCTTGCCAATGAAAAATGAAGGAAAAGAAGTTGTAAATGGATATTATATGAAAAAAAATGTTAATATGACTTTTTTGGATGTGAAGAGACACTAAAACACATTTACAACTGATGATGGACTTGAGAAGTCTGTACAAGCGCCCAAAGGGGCCTATTTTTGAGGAAAAACTGCTATTTCATGATAATAACAGACTTGTAACTACCACCTGAAATGAATATGACATAATTTGACCTCCTCCACATTATAATCCACATTAGAGATAAATATTTTAATTTTAAAGTCCATAAAAGTCATTTAATCAAGCTAAAAGGTGGTTAAATGACCTTTTTAACACCTAAAACATAGAAAGTGGTCAATTTATGACTTGTAAACACATCAAAACCTATCAAAGACCATTTTAAGAAATTTATAAAATAAATTTATCCTTTTAATAATTGTGAGCATAGTTTACAAATGTTGACTTTTGTTGACTGAGCCAGTACAAGGAGGATGGGTTTCAGTAAGGACTAGGGAAAGAGTAAGTGAGACATGTAGGATAATAGATGACCCCATAGGACACATAAAACTTTGAAATAGTAAGGGTTGGAAAAAAAATTATTTGGGGTCAAATTTGGTCAATATTAATGTTATCAAATACTCTAGGTTATGCCTTTATAGAGGATAAAACAAGAACATTTTGCTTCTTTCTTGACCAACTAATTGGATCTAAACTGAGGGAGAATTTGTTAGGATTGTGGAGCTAAAAGCTTCACTGATGCAGACACGGAGGAGGTTGCAGGAGAGTTGCTAAGTGTCAGAGACACCGGCGTCGGTCAGGCCAACCGACGTCGGCAGGATAGGGCAGGAAGGCAACCGACGTCGATCAGAGATCGGCCGGCGTCGGTGACCCCCAGGCGGACAGGGACCAGCGTCGGTTGCCTGTGTGGTTTGGACTGCATTTATTACGGGCAGTTAGCTAACGAACCAAGTGTTTGCATGATCAGGGCTAATTATAGACTGAGAGCTGCGGATCTAATTATTGTAATTAGATGTCTAATTATTGTTTGGATGAGATCTATATAATAGACTCATGGTTGTATTAGAAAAGTGTGCTAGGGAGTAAGAGAGCATAATTATAAGCTCCTTCTGTGTGTGAGGTAGAGCAATGGTGCGTTCCTCCTAGTGCCTCAGTACCAGGTGTGTTGGTGCTGGATTGGAGAGTCAGCTGGATTCTTCAGGAGTGTAGGATCTTGGTCACAGTTGCATGGCCTATATAGGAGATCTACATGGTAAGTAAGATCATTGATCTGCAGGTGTATGTGTGTGCAAGGTCGAGGTTCACAGGTGAGCAGAACCGTTGTTTGATTTGCAGGTGTGCAAGGTCATATAGACAGCAACACAACAGGGAGCAGTATCAGGCAGGATCTACTTGGAGTATAGGTGTGTACTCGGACAGAGTGACAGGAAGGCAAGGGAGTTCCTTCCATAAGTATGGTCTGTTGAATTGCAGGTTGTTGCAGATTCATGGGAGATCTACTTGAAGTACCTTGAGTACTTGTGGAGCACGTGGAGTGCTTGTGGAGTGCGTGGAGCACTTGTGGTGTGCATGGAGCATGGGAGGTGAACACCAACTCTGTATTTTGAGTTGGGTGTTGGGACCTGTGAGAGGGAGAGCTTTGGGGAGAAGAATTACTGTTCACTTGAGGTGTGGGATACCTCTGTAAGGTGGTGGAGAAGAAGTGGCATCTTCTTTATTGTATTCTTTTCTGTATAAAGTGTTAATACAATTTGTGTATTATCTCTCATATCATGTGTTATTCTGAATTCTAGTTACTTGGTGAATCTGGTTAATTTCCGCATATTAAGTTGCTTGGTTTGGTAATCAAATTGTGTGCTTCCGGTTTATTTCCCAACACGTGGTATCAGAGCTAAGGTTGAAGGAAGCAGGTTTTGTGTTTGGTTACAGGGCACTCTCAGGGGTTTCTGATCGAGTGGGAGTAGAGCAACAACAGATGAAAGTAAGCTAAGAATGGAGGAGTTGAAAAGCACAGATGGTCACTCACGGTCCTATGGAAAGAAAGAGCAGGTAAAAGATTATTGTTGGTTGGTAGCAGATCAGCATGAAGAAACTGAAGAAGCAGATGTAGCAGGTGTTGTTGCACAGGGTGCTCTGGGAGGTTTCTTGGATAAAGTTGAATCTTGGATAAAAGATTCGGTTGCCTCTTTCCATGCAGCCTTAGGTAGAGGAGCTGGTAAGCCTTGCCAAAGAATTGGCAAAGGAGAAGTGAAGCTGAAATTGCAGGCGGCCAACACACAGGTGTTGATGAAGGTCATGCAGGTCCCAGGTTTGGAGATATGGCTAATTTCTTCAGAAAGATTGGGTGATGAGAGATGCACAAGAACTCTCACAGTGGATGCACTTGAATTAGCTGGTGGTAAGAAAACAGGTACCCTTTATCTACTTGTTTATATTACTGATTCTTCTTTTGTTGCGGAGACGTGGCTTCGTATGCTTGGTCACATGAGCAGGAAGGAGATGCATGTTCTTAAGCAGAAGACAGATATATTTGATAGGCTTAAGAACTGGAAAGCCTTGGTGTTTATGGAGGAGATGGCAGACAGAACCCAGTGGATGTGGCTGGATACTTCTGAGCAGGGCAGTTTGGACATGGGTATTGATTCAAAGAAGCTCGCGGGTAAAAAGTCATCACTCACAGGCGAACACAGGTACCGATGTCAGTCAGGAGGAACCGGTGTCGAACAGACAGGTGCCGATGTCGGTCATGTGCAGACCGAAGCCGGCGATGTCAGGCAGGGTAAGACTGACGTCGGTCAGGAGACCGACATCAGCAGTATGTAAGACCGATGTCAGTCAGAGGACCGACGTCGGCAGCAGGGACACCGCAGGGTCGGTAGTCAGGGACAGACGCATGGGAACCGACGTCAGTTGGATGCAGACTGTGGGGTGACCGAGGTCGGTCACTGTAACAGATTTTGGGTGGACAACACGCTGTCAAGGAGTCTCAAACACCCATACAGAGGACTGAAGACGTAAGTAGGCCCTCAAATTTGTTGTTCCTCTTCTTTATACATGTTGCTGATTGTAGAGCAGGAAGGATCCAGGAAACAGGTGTGAGCTCGGCATGGATGAGGATGTGATTCCTTGGAGGAGGACCAAATAGGTGTTTTTGGTAGGATTGCCAGCTGGATAGAAGCACAGAGATGAATGGATACCTTAGTAGAAGAATAGAGAGAACGGATACGTGAGACGGAAGACCAGGTATATGGTCTTGTGGAGCTGCAGGACAGTGGTACAGGTTTTGACAGGTGGAGGACGAAGCATGGCTTCAGTCAATGTCAGGTAACTACTGTGGTTTGCCTTACTAGGAGGATGATGAGTCATGACATCATTTTGTTGCTATATGTGGATGGTATGTTTTGCTAGCAGGATTGTACATACAGGGTTTTGCTGAGCTAAGGGTAAGATTAGTTCAGTGGCATGTCAGGAGGAGTTTGGAGCAGCGAAATTCTTTGACATGGGAGACATGGAGATCACAGGTTGATTTTGTCTCGAGTGGGAGCTGATGTGAATCATGTGTTGGCGAGGTTTAGGGTGCAGAGCCGGAGCACACTAAGGGCTGGACAGGTACAGTGTCCGAAATCACATGAGGTCTGGTATAGACCTGAGTATTCCCATGCAGTGGGAGCTGTCAGAGTTAGGAGCCAATTCAGGGAAGTGGGTTCTCAGGTTTTTTGAGAGGGACCGGCAACAGGTGTTGCTATGCAGGGTCAGGACTTCACTACAGGTGTTGTAGGTTCGGATGTGGCAGGTTACTCGGATGACAGGTGGTACACCACGGGATGTGTGGTGGGTTGTCTTCAGGTGGGAGCTTGAAGAGGAATACAAACCAGGAAATAGATCAGATAGAGTACAGGTACAGGTACAGTGCAGCTTTTTATCTCCAAGTGGGAGATTGTTAGGATTGTGGAGCTAAAAGCTTCACTGATGCAGACATGGAGGAGGTTGCAGGAGAGTTGCTAAGTGTCAGAGACACCGGCGTCGGTCAGGCCAACCGACGTCGGCAGGATAGGGCAGGAAGGCAACCGACGTCGGTCAGAGATCGATCGGCGTCGGCGACCCCCAGGCGGACAGGGACCGGCGTCGGTTGCCTGTGTGGTTCGGACTGCATTTATTACGGGCAGTTAGCTAACAAACCAAGTGTTTGCATGATCAGGGCTAATTATAGACTGAGAGCTGCGGATCTAATTATTGTAATTAGATGTCTAATTATTGTTTGGATGAGATCTATATAATAGACTCATGGTTGTATTGGAAAAGTGTGCTAGGGAGTAAGAGAGCATAATTATAAGCTCCTTCTGTGTGTGAGGTAGAGCAATGGTGCGTTCCTCCTAGTGCCTCAGTACCAGGTGTGTTGGTGCTGGATTGGAGAGTCAGCTGGATTCTTCAGGAGTGTAGGATCTTGGTCACAGTTGCATGGCCTATATAGGAGATCTACATGGTAAGTAAGATCATTGATCTGCAGGTGTATGTGTGTGCAAGGTCGAGGTTCACAGGTGAGCAGAACCGTTGTTTGATTTGCAGGTGTGCAAGGTCATATAGACAGCAACACAACAGGGAGCAGTATTAGGCAGGATCTACTTGGAGTACAGGTGTGTATTCGGACAGAGCGACAGGAAGGCAAGGGAGTTCCTTCCATAAGTATGGTCTGTTGAATTGTAGGTTGTTGCAGATTCATGGGAGATCAACTTGAAGTACCTTGAGTACTTGTGGAGCACGTGGAGTGCTTTTGGAGTGCGTGGAGCACTTGTGGTGTGCGTGGAGCACGGGAGGTGAACACCAACTCTGTATTTTGAGTTGGGTGTTGGGACCTGTGAGAGGGAGAGCTTTGGGGAGAAGAATTACTGTTCACTTGAGGTGTGGGAAACCTCTGTAAGGTGGTGGAGAAGAAGTGGCATCTTCTTTATTGTATTCTTTTCTGTATAAAGTGTTAATACAATTTGTGTATTGTCTCTCATATCATGTGTTATTCTAAATTCTAGTTACTTGGTGAATCTAGTTAATTTCCGCATATTAAGTTGCTTGGTTTGGTAATCAAATTGTGTGCTTCCGGTTTATTTCCCAACAGAATTATACCTTGAAGTAGACTTACAATTATGAATATCATTAACCCAATATGAATATGTATAACTAATTAAATTGATGTTTATTCCCATTCCATAGTGAATCCCAAAATTATGAGTACCCTAAATATAATGGATAATTCGCTTAGCTATTGTCTAGTGTAGTGCATGTGGTTCCTCCATAAAGCTAGAGACCATGCCCATTGCATATGAAATACTAGGTTTAGTGTGTTTAAGATAAATGAGACTGATACCAATATGTAGATAAAATGTAGCATCAACCAAAGGATATGGATAATTAACTCAATCTTCATGCCCAACAAAAAAGGAGTCAGATCTAGATTATAATCATTCATGTTAAACTATGAAATCAAATCAAGAACATACTTGGATTGTGTAATGGTAATCCTAGAGTCAGACTAAGAAATTTTAATCTCAAGAAATTAATGTAACAATCCCAAGTCAGTCATTGAGAACCTATCAGATAGTATAGTTTTCACTATTGTAATGGTGGATGGAGAACTCTCTATGATCAATAGGTCATCCATGTAGAGAAATATAATAAATATTGAATCATCATATAGTAAGATGTAGACATTCATATTAGAATAGCATCTAGTGAACCTAATCAAAAGAAGAATGGAATGCATCTTGGTATACCAAGCTTGAGGAGATTGTTTAAGGCCATAGATTTTAAAGTTTGAAAACTAAAGAAGAATCTTCCATAAATCATTTTGGCTTATCCATGTATATATCCTCTTTGAGGTTATCATGAAGAAATACATTCTTCACATCTATATGATGAACATCACAATGATGTATTTCACCAATAGTGATAATGAGTCATATTGAGTTCATTTTGGCAATTGGGGTGAGCATATCAGTATAGTCAATGACATATACCTAAGTAAAACCATTTTCCACCAAACATGCTTTGAACTTGTGTATATACCTCTCTATTACAAATTTTATTTGGTAGATCCACCTATATTGAACAAATTTTCTTCCTTTAGGAAGTGGGACTAGATCTCAAGTGTTGTTCCTTTTCCATAGTAGTATCCCCCTCATGAGTGCCTAATGCCTCTTGAAATTATTACATATTTGAAGTAAATGCAATGGAAAGATGTGGATCATCCTTAAATCATGAATGGGTTTGCCTGTTATCTAACGAAAGTCCAACCCATTGGCTAGAAATTTAAAATGTATGTCTAGCCCAAAGAGGACTAGTTCTCATAGAGTTGGGAGGGGATTATTCATCATCTAAATATATTATGGGAGAATGAGGAGGGTGATACTGACATAGATAGGCATAAAAATCCATAGGCTTTGCCAATTCTATTCTATTGCTTCATATTCTCTACTTTAAGTGTCAGTTTTGTTTCTATACCCATCATGATTTAGTGTAATCCTTTATTCCTAAAAAGGATTTTCACTTTGAATTCCCACTCGTGATAGTTGAAAGGTGTAAGAATTGTAATTGAACTTATATCCATGGTGTAGAAAAGAAGTATGTTCTAAACTATGTGTGTTGAAATATGATGATATGTTGTAACCCCCTAAATCTACATAGGTTCAATTTTACAAGGCACAAGAATATAACCAATGCATATAAAAATAAATAACCAACACTTAAAAAATGGTGATTGAAATGGATATTTTGATTAAAAGTTATGGAAATTTCAATGTTTCTTGATTGCAACAAAAAATGATCTCCACTTTGCATAAATTTGAAATTCTTTGGGTTAAATTTTTTTGGTGTGAATCCTTTTTTAGAATCAATTTTCCCACAAAAAACCTCTACCCCATTAGAACAAAATTTAAGTAATTTTGGGTTGGACACATCTATATTCTTAACTCCTATATGACCAAGGGCTAAGACCTATTTTGGGTACTCTCCCCCCTCACTTTGATTGATGTGATCGATGTGGGAGTGACATCTTCATAAAAAAGACCCCTTTTTGAAAATGAATAGTTTTAAACCTAAAAATATTAAATTTTATGTTCCCATGGGTGTAATAATAGTTTGGGGTCCTTGTGTAGTTGTCAATATTTTTAGCTACTCTTACAGTTGAAAATTTTCACGTCAAGATTTGTAGGGCCTCTTTACAGCAGGGTTGAAGACTGCATGTGCACCAAAAAGTCTTGATGCCAAGATTGTCAACCCTTGACATAGTTGATAAATATGTTGAGTTTTTAGTTCCTCATTATAGGTTTGGGGTTTTTTACTGCACCTATATTTGATAATCCAAATGTTAGGGATGATGACTTTTCCTATAGTAAAAAGTTTGGATGTCAGGGATGTTGACTGCTCATGTAGTCAAAAGGCCTGATGTTGGAAATATTTGTTAGAGATATAACCTAACTATAAAACTATTAAAATTAGAGAATTATAGGTAGGAGGATTCCTTGCAAGTTATATAGATGTTGATGGATCTTACAGTGCTAGGAATGCTAGTGTTTCTCATAGTGCACACGAGTATAAAAACTCTGACTTTCACAAAAATACTAGATCTGGTCTTCTTCTTGAAAAACAATCAAAGATCCATTAGAGATATCTAAAAACATGGAAAAAAACTAGAAAATATTTTCCATTTAATACTATAGATTATATGGATTTATATGAAACTGTGAAAAACAACCTTAAAACCCTCTAAAAATGGCAAAATTTGATTGTCACAAAACTAGGTAATGTTTATAGCCGATCTTAGTGATTTGATGCCTTTTGAATCTAATGGTACATGTAATTTTTATGAAAACCTAACATATGAAAAAATACAAAAAATTATGCCTTCAACCTTATTCTTTTTCTGAATCTAAATCTGCTCAAGATACTAGAAGAAGAGAAAAATCTAAGAGATGGTGAATCTATAATATGCTAGGGCAATGAATGGTAGATCTATAACATGTAAGATAAAACTCAAGATTGCACAATAGGAAAAATTATATTCATCTACCATAAAATCTTTGATACCATGTCAAAGTGGACCATAATCGAGGATCTATTGGATAGAGTCAAATCCACAAGGAAATTACATGTATGTAGTAGCGAAATCAAACATGAGCTAGAAAGAAGTAATTTCTCAACAATAAAAATATTAAAATATTAGCATTAACATCATTAGCCATAAAATATTTAGGAAGGTACATTATATATGTGAAATATAAATATTTCCTCACTTCCTTGTATATGCGGGATTATATTTCACAATGACCTAAAAAGACACCTAAACAGGGTAACTAAATATGTGTAGGAAAAAACCATTAAATATAATAAAAACCTATACTAATAGATTGACCCATTTTTCAATGAGAAGGTGTATTTTTCCCATTTTCTCATTATTTATTAGTAAACAAAATAATCAACAAACCTAGAGGAATGGACATGGTTTGTTTTGATAAGACCAAAAACATGGTTTAATAATAATTTGGTATAATATACTATTTCAAAGTGATCAATCAATGTAATAAATTCCAAGTGTAAAAAACCATTTTTAGCATCCAAAACCCAACCATATATTACTAAGGCATATTTAAAAATACCAAGGTCCACCACAACAAGTGGTAGAGGAGATGGAAAAGATCCAAAAAAAGGTATGAAATCATATTAGACTTGTTGAGATGAATCTTCATTAACATTAAATTTTCTTATCAAAAAACCTCCCACCTCTTCCTTGTTACCAAATGAAGTCAATTAATTGTAAGATATTTATCATTTTGTACTAATTGAAAATAAAAAATTGTAATTTTTAGCTTCTAATCAAGGCTCCACTCAAATTATTCATCTCTTCTCTTGTTCATGTAAGACTTCCCTCTTCAAACTCTCAATTTGCATCTTCCCAGGTCTCATTCCATCACCACTACATATTCCATCCTCACCTCTTGTTCTACCTCCACCTCCACCTCATTCTCCACCACCTCATTAAAATATTGTTGTGGTGGATTCTATGGTACTTTCTTACCATCATCCTCTCCAAAAGATTCCCTTGCTTTCCCTAAGCAACCCATAGTTTCATAAGATTCTATTTATAATACTAACACCTAAATGACCATAATATCCTACAAACCCCTCGAAATATAAATGATAATACCATCTAAAGGATATTAACATACATTGTAGGATAAAAAATTATGGAGGTTTCTTAACTTTTTTCTTAAAAATACCAAAATAAAATGACCTTATCTAAGTATAATCTATGTAGAATACCTATTGGGGAATCAAATCATGAAGGTGACATCCATATTTTATAGGAATCTGATATGATTTTTCTCAAAATATATAAATTGTAAAATAGACACAAGATCAGTTGGAAGAATAGTTAAATATGCTCTCTACATACATTAATACTTTTCCAAGTTTAATTGATACTCCCTTGGAATTAATTCTAAAATCATCTCTAATTGAATATATAAATAAAGAATACATTTCAAATATTTTAATCTTGACACATTAATGGAGACATGGATTGATAAACTACTCATTGATGGTTTGAAATTTATTAATGAGAACATGAAGTCTTATGAATCATTGATAATTGAGCATGATATTATAGATTTTGAAATCAAAACAATGAACAAAGAAATTAAAATCTAGAAAGGTTTAATTGGATACCTAGAAGACATGGCTCATACAAATAAGAAATTCTTAATATTTCTAAGCATTTTCAATAAGTCCAAAGAAAACAATTATTATTTTTTAGTCCCATTGTGTTGAATGGAAAATGCATACCTTAAAGGATGCATTTGAATATTTTTGTGTAAAAATAAAATAATTTTGATGATGTTAATGTAAAAATACTTATAATCATTTGGGATATACATTGTGACATGTTGAAGTAAGATTAATCAAAGCCTTACACAAGTGCTAAGCTGAAATATTTTTTTCAAAAATTAGTGAAAAAAGAATTGTTTGAAACATATTCCATTAATATGAAGGATATTAAAAATATTAATGATATTCATTTTATTGTTAGTGAACTCAGTAAAATCCTTCTATATTTATTTAAGGTGATTGATGAAGAAACGAATACAATGAACACTTGGCTAGTCAAATTATCCCACACCATTATTCCAAACTGAGAAAGAATTATTCTAGCAGTGAAAAAATGTTCAATGTATAGTTTAAATTCAAATCAAATTGAATATCAAAATGCATATGCAAAAACAATCCAATGTGCTAAATTTTTATTTCTATCTATCTATTCTATTTTCTCTCTTCTTATATTTTCTCATTTCACTTTTTGTAATGTACTGATAACTTAAAAGTGTATTATTTTCATCTCAAATGTGAAAAAGGTGATGAATTGAATTTTAAAATAGAATATATATGGGAAAGGTTGGAGAAATAGTGTTTACACCTTCTTATCTATAAATTGGATTGAAGTTAATTATTGTAACACTTTTTGACATTGCATGACATTTTATAAAGAGAAAGAGTTTGAAAGTATAATTTTTTTGTTTTTATTTTCAAATTTATACAAAGAGATTTTGTAGGAAATTTGTGACTTATTATATCATTTGTACTTTCATGTATTTTTCTCTAGTGTAATACATATTAATAATTATATCTTTTCACTATTTAATAAAATAATGTTCAACTATTAGCTTCTTTATGTGACCTTTCTTCATATAAAAAATAAAATATAAATTTATTTTCTCTGGCATGCACACATAAATATAATTATTTTCCATTCTATTTACTTTATTATATTTTTATAAATGATCCCTCTCTACCTTCCCCCTTTCCCTACAATAAAGTTTTTGCATATAAATATTTTAGACATTTTATCTTCAGTATTTTCCTGCTTCCAATAAAGCTAATCCTCCCCTAATAATATAAGATAGAGTTTTTCCTCTATACTATTGAATATTTTTTTCCTTTTGTACCTTTTAAAAAATATTCCAAAATCAATGACAAAAGGGGAAAGTGTATTTTTTTGAGTTACAATGATCAATCCAAAGCATACAAATTTTATAACCCACTTACAAACAAAACTTTAATCAACAATGATGTAGTGTTTGATAAGTAATAGGAATGGAAATGGAATAAAAATTATAAAAACAACATCCCAAGTATATTGACAAGAAAAATATAATGAAAATTGTCCAAACCAACATCCAATAGGAATTATTATCTCCAATGATGTAAACAATCTTATTCTACCTTCCTCTATGTCTCAAAATGTAAGAAGACTCATCATTTCAACACCCACGAAGATAATAAGCATGGATGAGATTTATGAGGTAGCACATAATAAATAAACAAATAATTTTTTATAATTTTTCTTTATTTATAGAGGTTGATTCAATTTATTATGAGGATGTAATTAAAAGTGAAAATTGGGTGAAAGCAATGGATGTTTAGATTGATGCAATTCAAAAAAAAAAAAAACTTGATATTTAATAATTATTCTAGTAGGAAAGGATGTAAATAGTGTTAAACAAGTTAAAAAAACTAAATATAATAAAAATATTCACATTGATAAATGAAGTGTAAGACTTGTTGCCAAAGGGTATTATAAAAACCCTGGAATAGACTATAATGAAACTTTTACACCTATAATAGGGTTAGATGCTATGAAAACTACTTTGGAAATAACAACCCAACATAATTGGATAACATTTGAGATGGGTGTTATAATGATAATTTTGAATGGATTATTAGTATAAGTGGTGTATTTATAACAACCAATTGGTTATGTGATTCCATGTCATGATTTAACAAAGTTTATAAGTTAAGGAAGACATTGCATGGGATCAAGTAAGCACCCAGGGCTTAATACAGAAAATGGTTCATATATTTTAAGTAGTGGCTTGAGAAAGAACATAAATGAACCAAACATATACACAAAAGGAAGAAAAAATGTGACATTTTAATAGCTTGCTTATATGTAGATAAATAATTTTTTACTAGAAAGGAAAATCTTTCATTTGAAAAATTTAGATTATAAATGAAAAATTATATTGAGATAAAAAAAAGTTGGATTTAATGAGATATATTCCTAATATTGATGTGATTTATCACCCTCTTTATGTTAATTATAAAACCAAATATAATTTTTTTCCTTAATTAACATAATTGATTAGCTTAGCTTACTTAGTTATACTTGCATGAAGCGAATAAGTCAAATAATAACAACATGTTCACTAAAAGGTATCACGGGTTCGTAAAAAAAAATGTTATAACTTTATCCATCATAATTAATCCCATTAAAAATAATAACTAAGGTCTTCTGATTTAGTCTCATTTCATTAAAATCTAGGGAATGGTCCTAAGAAATGAATGTTTGGCCCACATAAGACAACTTTTCAAGGACACCCTACAAGTTATGTTCGCTAGAGGAGTGATCAATTAGACTCTTTATCAAGGCATAAAAACATGGAAGAAATAATAATTTTGTGTTTATATATAATATTAGGTTCAATTCCATCAATTAACAAGGCTCAAAATAATCAACCAATTTAATTTAAATGATGAGATAAGTTATTTTTGGATTATACTACATTCATGTATTTTGACAGTTTGATGGGAAAGATGACATCGACTTTAAAAAATTATTCATAGGCTGACGTGTATGACTGATTCATGTTCCTACTAATGGAGGGGATGTTGTGTCCCTTTAACCTAGCATCTGATGTTATGTGGCATCATTTCACACAATCATGACTAGGTAGAGTAATTGAAAATAGGCCATCACCTTTACTTGGAAAATGAGAATTATGAAAACACCTGAATCCTTTTGATTTATTCAAAATATCATAAGGGAATAAACATAGTATTCCCTCCAAAATCCATGACACTACAATAAGGTCACATGTGGATCTTGGTAGGGGTTGCATTCCTTTGGAATAAGATTTTGCATTATGATGTTGTGAGGCCAACCCATGTGGTGGCATGTGATTGATTCACTATAAAATGTACTACATTGTGTTAAGGATTTGGTTAAAATATTCAAATCTGAAATAAGATGCATATTTTATAAGTGGTAAGCTCATATTTCCTCAAAATCTTCCAGTCTTCAATGCCATGCCAAATTACCTTACAACTTTTGAGTGTGTGAGTGTACATAATCATGACACTTGGCACAAAGGGGGAAAGTCAAATTCTTGCCTTATAATTTTTTTTAAAAACCATGCCTTGATGTGATGATGAAATGTGTCATGCTTAAGATAACTACATAATATACTCTACCTAACAGAAAGATGCAAAAACATGACAAATAACATACTGCAAAGGAATATAGATGTCTACATGACAAGTTAAAAAATAGATTAAGTTAAAAGATAACCAAGAACTTAAAAATTCATGAATAAATAAAATAAATCCAATTTCAATTCCAAGTGACTAGAAAAATAAGATAATTCCAAATTTATCATCATGTAACTAATCTAAAAACATGGGCAACTGAATGTGAATAACTGTAAAAATAGGTGATTAAGTCCTTAATTATGAATAACAAAAGAAAAACTTGAGATCAAAAATTAAATGTCAATTTAAAAAAGAAAATTAATACCAAACATTTTCAATTAAATATTCATTTCCTTATATTATAAAAGTAGTTTCCTTCCACATATAATAGTTAGATCGTCCACTAGAAAGAGATTGTTCGATCTTTATGAACTAAGTAATGTACTCTAAATATATAAAGGCCTATTATTCAAAGGCAAAGGAATTTAATTCAAAAAAATAGATAAATCAACCAAATTTTATTTATTTATCTCCAAATAAAGGGTGCTCTTATATCTAGGTAAAAGGAGGCTGAAAATTTACATGGGTCTAAGTTGGGTTTGATTTCATCGATAAGGCCTTCCTTCATTTAATAGATAACATTACATAGATTTATTTTAGCATTAAAAAAATAGATTTTTATACTGATTATACCAATCCTAATATGATTCTTCCACTATATTATAAGTGTTCATGAGTCCAAATTATGTGCATGACTTTAGTGCCTTTACAATTAGAGACACATATAGCATTGGTTGTTATACTAAGCATGTTATCACGACAATAACTCAAGTTTATTATCCATTAAAATAATAAGGAATATAAATATATCATTAATAGATACCTCACTTTTTGAAGTTAATGAATACTTATAGTTTTCCTAAAATCATATAATAGCATTCCCTCTTGAGATCATCCATCCTCTATTCCAACTCTAAATTTATTTGCAACTTATTCAACATAAATTAGTTTTCTAGGTTATTAGAGATGAATGATTTAACAACCTCACCTCCTTTTTTTAATTATACATGGATGGATAAACTATATATATGAAATGTATGGCATCTCAATTATGTAGGTTGGTCAATAAAGAAAAACACACTCCATGTCTATGACCATAATACCTCCCTACACTATTAAGTAGTCAATGGTCTATATCAATGGTTAGTGGAATATAGGAATAATTCATTCCTTTAATTATGTTTCTATTAGAGTACCATAAATCTCCCTTCACATGAATGGGAAGTCCTTTAAACACATAAATCGGGTATAAGATAAATTTTTATATTTTTTAATGTTCAATGCATCTCACTAGAGATCAAAATAATAGGATTGACTAGTGTATTCATCAATGTAATCTATTTTAACCAAACCATTTAAAACACATAAGTATTCTAGTAAGATTACTTGTAGTGATATTAATTATAGAGTATGTATTCATTCCCATGGGAATAGGACACATAGGTCTAACATGGTTGATTTTATTATTCTTAAGACCAATAATCATTCATTCATGCCTTTATCAAGATATTGATATTAATCTAAGTAATCCATTTTAAACATTTTAGATCTAAAAAAGACTAGGAATAAATTGTCATACTTATCCCTAACATTATTTAGATCAATATTCATATTTTGTACCAATATACCATACCTTTTAATAAAGTGAAAACCATATATAAATTACGACATGTGCACCTGATTATTGGAGTTTATCTATTGGTCAGAAAAAAATCATCATGATCATGCTTCAATATTGGTTATGATATAATCTAGTGCCATGACCCACCCAACCACACACATAATATTTTCACATAGTCCATAGGCTAAAACTAATTAATCCATCTTGATTCTCTATAATCTGCATATGTAACATTATCCTCTGACTTATCTCATTTTGGTTGATCATAAAAGCATTCAACAATGATCCACATCTTCCCATCAGCTAAACAATACACATTGTTGATCTATTTGAGATCTAATGAATTTAATAATGATTTCAAAGCTTTCCTCTAGCTAAATATATATGTTTGAGATTTCCTTTCTCATTAGAACTAAATATGAATTATGCAAAGGTAACTTTGTTTGGCTAAGTATTTATATGTTGGAATAACACAAGCCATTGTGAAGCTTTACAATGAAATCTTGTCCTTCATTAGTCAATGTGATCCTAGCTAAAGTAACTATATCTTATATAAAATTGTAACATGTTTTTTTCACCTTTCTACCTTATAATACATGTTTCTTCATGTAAAACTCCTTCCTTTGAATGACACCTTCTATATAATTATCGTTCTCTGAAATTGCATCCTTTTTTTTTCCAAGGGTTATCTTATATATATCATCCAATTTCCCCTTATCCAATATTCCTTTGTGATCATTTACTCTTAGAATGAATTTAACCACTCATAATCAATATAAGATTATGTTTTATGTTTTTATCTAATTTAAATATTTCTTGTAGCTACATTTTATTCTATTCACATTCATTTTATCTATGTTGTAAGGTTAATTGTCATTTCTTGTTGCATTATCCATTCTTATTCTATATGGTGTCTAAACTTCTATGTCTTGTAGTCATTCTCCATATTATATATATTTACTTTTTTATTGAGCTACTCTATATCTTGATGTAGTCTACCTACTTATTCAATTTCTACCAGCCACAATGATTTCCTCTACATACGAATGATGATTTCTATGGTCTTTGTCGTTGTTATATTAATATT
The DNA here is from genome assembly GCA_037957365.1 of Torreya grandis. Lineage (NCBI taxonomy): Eukaryota > Viridiplantae > Streptophyta > Pinopsida > Cupressales > Taxaceae > Torreya > Torreya grandis. The sequence continues at coordinate 1,257,360 of JARHVA010000697.1, forward strand.
GGCCACCACCTTCCTTAGGATATTAGAAACCTAATTTTATTCAAAAAATTTACACAAACCATGGCTTGGACTATAGCCTTAATTATTCTTCACTTGATTATTTGTTTTAGATGCCACAAGAATGCTTATAGAGATTGTTTCACATATAATAGTTACATTTCACTTTGATGACTACTAATCCCTTTCGATTATCCTATTATTTTATTTTCCCTCCATGTACACATGGATAATGGTATTTATTAACCATATTATCACCTGGTATTTATGCCACTTAAGCATAAGGTGATAAGGACCTAGGCATCCAACATGTAATATATCTAGTCACACTAAGGTGAACCTTATTACCAATTTTTTGTTGGAATTAATTGTCCTTTTCTCAAGCTCCCTCTTATGTTGCATCAAATCAAATAAAAATTTGATGGACTATATGTAAACATAATCATCTCATCTCATAGTTAGTGTATGAATATTATATCAACTCACTTTCAGACATTTATTTCATGTACATGCACCAAAGTCATCATGGTACCTCTATGGTATGAAGAGATATAAATAAAAGTACATTAATCAATTATTGAGTCATTATAACAATAATAAACATATCTTATTTTTCGATCTAATATAATATCACCAAATAATACATAAGATAAATCATGATAACAATCATGAATATATAACATATAATTGGGTCTAACCCTGACTAATAATTAGTCATGTGCCTAAGACAAGGTGAATTTAGGTAGGATGTTACATACTTCCCCCTTTAGGAAACTTTATCCCAAAGTTTTTTTCATAATAATAAGTATGCTTATAATTGGATCCATCCAATATTAGTGACAACCAAATATTATAGATTCAATAAAACATCTCATTCATGTGCAGATAAAAATAATGAAAAATAGTATATAAATTTCACATGGGTTAAAATTTTCAAATACATATAGATTTCAAAAAATACATTAAATTTTATCACCAATGGAATACCAACTATATGAGACCCATTTCCAACATGCATCTATAATGTAGTGATGAAGATCACTAGGCAAACCAATTATACATCAAAATAACATTAATAATATAATTAACATCTTGACTTGAATATTTGAACTTGTGCAACATCAACAAGCCTAGATAAAATAAATTATATAGTTATCATTTCAAAGGTGAAAGCATAAACTTCATCATATCCTTGGTATCACACAATAAATAAATTTATTATCCTTTATGCATAAAATTAATACAAAAGATGGAACATAATTTTATCAAACATCCATCATTTATGGGTAATTACAATGGTCAATCATTGCAATAAAGAAATATCATAAAATAAACATGAATAATGGAAATTTAAAAATAAAATAAATAGTCCATCATGACAATAACCATTTAATATAAAACAAAAATACATAACACATATGGGAAATCTCATAATCAATAAAAATCTATAATCTTTCATTTCTATAATAAATTACCAAAGAGAAATCATCTTCATGGGGTAGTTAAAATCAATCATTATAATAATGTCATATGGTATTTTTATTATGATTGGATCCTCAAATCACAGTCCACACCTATTATTTAAAAATAATTATCAAGCATGATCTCATAATACTTTAACATCTCAATCAATGGTAGAAATAATCCATGTAATACACACCCATCAAATCATCATACACAATCATTTGGAGAACCAAATGGTTCATCACAAAATAAATACACAATAAAAATAGTTTTCAAACACTTATATCTACATACACATACAAAACCAAGATTAATTTTCATCGAGAATGAAATACCAAAAGTATATACATAATAACATCCATATATCAATACATATTAGTATAAATAATCAACATTACATAATAATATACACAATCAACATATACACATTGATACAACCATGTTCATTTGTAATACATCAATGAATACACATTCATAGCAAAAACAAATATTCTATCTATTACTCCAAATAACTCAAGGCAATGAAATCACATAATAATTTCATTTTATACTATTTATTCAACAATATAATTGTGATCACATATTATGTTTTTATCAATACATGGAGTTAATTTTACCTAATCAATTTTAACTAATGTTGTGTCATAATAAGTCAAGGATAATCTTGTTAGGTACTATACAAAATTCATTCATGTTGAGTCAAAATAATGTTTACTTTAGATAGTTTATATAACAATGGATATGTTACATCAATTATCTCACAAACAATTATTATTAGCGATTTCACATTTGGGGTCCCACCAAGAAACCATATAGGACTAAGAAAAAATAATAAATATCATATAAATTATCTTATAAATTCAAGATATCAACAAGTTACTCAAATGGGTTAGGGAATTATTTACCCCATCAAAATGTCTTCTTATTTTTATATCAATAATATCATTGCCCATCTCTAAATGGAGAAATGTGCCATTGACCACAACTTGGAAAAATGTGAAAATGTCACCTAAGATCAAAATTAAATAGTTGATTAGGGTATATGAGGGTGATAAAATCAACATGTGCATTTAATTTTTACACCAAGAAAATTCATTATCAAATATATCACTTACCCACCTCAAAAATCAACATCACATTTAAAAACAATAAATCAATATGATAAATCACAAAAAGGAATTAAAATTCAACCAATAATATTTAATCAAGTCAATCAAAGATAAGTTTTCAACAACATGAAAATAATTAAAATATTCAAGGGTGGAAAATATCATATCAAGAACAGGGTCCCAAAAAACCCATAGTAACTCGAGATGTAGGTGTTTTGAAAGCATTTAGTAAATTCACATTAATGAATAGGCTTGCATATAGTGTACATAATTAACTCCATGAATGATAATAGTCCCTTAATACACCATTTTGGGACTTAACCATCTCCCCCATGCCCTAGAAAAGGTCTCTATGCTATTTAGTTAATAATTTCGATGAACCCAATGAAATTAAGAGATGAAAAGATCTATTATTTTGATTCTTCAACCTACCCAAGGAAATAACAAAAAATGGAAAATAAAAAATAAGAAGAATAATCCTTTAAATTTAAATAAAATAGTCCAATCATTATTTTCTAAAATGCAAAATTACACAAAGGGTATTACCAATAAATCAAATCTGATCCAATGATCAAAATATTAAATCTCATAATTCAATAAGGGAATACAATAAAATGTAGTGAAGATAAATTCACATCATAGATTTATATGCAATAATATCCAAAAGCATTCATAAAAATCTAAATGAAATGTGTAAATACTATTATTATAAAGGAACAAATAGTCAAAACACTTGGACATCACCACCTGTGAAATATTACACTACCAAGTTTCTCTCCAAAACTACTCTTATCTAGATTAACTTTAGTTTCCTCACCAAAGATTTCAACATTTTCCATTTTTAGGGGAGTTTTATCAACAACATTCAATCTACCATCTAAACATGAGGGCATATCATACATTTACAAGGTTGCAAACACAATATTAATAATTTACTCAGCCCTTGATGGGATATACACATTCATACATATATGCAAAAAATAGGTTTCATTCAATATATTCCTATAAATTTTACCGATTTACAAAGCATAAAACTCCAATTATTATCGATTTATCAAGTCATAAAGTGGAAAAATTACCATATAGCCTTCCAAGATTTTATTTATTCACTAATAGGGGTCTTTGTTTACTGATTAAAGAGTCAAATTTATCATTAAATTTTCAAAAGAGTCATCTAAACCTTAATAAGCTTTGAGTTCTCCTAATGAAAACTCTTTGGTAAGATTTTCACATAGCAACTGAATCCAAAAGTTATTCTCTTATTATTCATAGCTGCATTTCACATGCAGAAATTTTATCCAAATTTTTTTCCAAAGGTCAAGAGGGTTTAACTTTTATAGTATACCACTATGTATCACCCTCTTTATTCTACTTCTAAAACCAACTATAATTGTTTTCCTTAATTAACTTAGTTGATCAGTTTAGTTTAGTTTACTTAGTAGCACTCATGTGTAGTGAATAGGCCCAAAGCTTAAAACACATTCACCAAACATTCTCATTGGTTCCCAAAATTAAACCTTATAAATTTATCCATCATAATTAATGCCTTTCATATTAATAACAAATGTATTTTGAATCAGCCTTGGTTCATTAAATGTCAGGTAATGATCTTATAACTTGTGGGTTATGGTCCCATATGAGAAAAATTCTTAAGGTCTCCCTTAAATATATTTTAATATAGTGAAGTGATTAGTTATAAACTTCATTGAGGAACAAAAATATGGGTGAATTAATCATTTAGTACCTATATAGAATATGAGGTTGAATGCATCAACAAACAAGGCTCACAAGAATCAGTAAATGAAACTTAAATGATGATAGAAGATGTATGTAGATTTTAATACATATTAATACTTTGATGGTTTCATGAAAATCACAAATTTAAAATTTGAGCAAGCATTCACAAGCCGATTTGGATGATTCATTCATTATATTTATAGTGAAGGGATATTGTACACCCTTAACCTAGTATCTGATGATACGTAGCATTATTATATGTAATCATGATTAGGTAAAGCATTTGTATATATGAATTTCCCTTTACCTTATGAATGCACATCATGACAAAACTTGGTGACCTCTGATCGATTCATAAAATCTTGAGAGAAAAACCATATTAAACCTTACAAAATCTAAAACACTAAACAAGGGTGACATGTGCGTCTGGGTGGGGATTGTGTTCCTTTGGACTAAGGTTATTCATTGTAATGTCACAAGGCCAACTAATGTGGTGACATGTGAGTAATTTTTAGGCCTAAAAACTACCTTACTAAAAATTTTGGTTAGAATCTATGAATCCATGACTATATGCATGTTTAACAATTAAAAATCTTAAATTACATCATAATCATGGAGTCCTCAGAGATGCACCAACTTATCTTTCTAATTACGAGTGTTCTAGATCATGATATGTGGCTTAGAGGGGGAAAATCAAAATCATGTCGTATAAAAAGTTTAAAAATATGTACCTTGATGTGATGACGATGCATGGAATAATTGAGCTGACTACACAAAATACACAACTTAGTAGAAAGCTATGAAAAGGCAATAAGTGGAAAACTATGAAGGAATAGAAAATTTAACACAACAAGTTCAAATATTTTGAGGCTCAATTCAGTTACAAACTAACAAGTGTTGAAAAAAAGAGTTAGGAAAAGAAATAAATCTAACTTTGAATACAAGAGATTAAGAAAGTAAAATAATGGTAAATTTATCACCATGCAAATAAGCCAAAAATGTAGTTGACCAAATGTAAATAAGTGCAAAAATAGGTGATTAAGTCCTTAAGTCTAAATAAAAAAAGAATGACCTAGTACCAAAACTTTAAATGCAATTTAATAAATGAAAATAATAGATAAGTTTCCTAGGTATATATTCATTTGCTTATATTATAAAGGTAGATTACATACTTAGATAATAGTTGGATCCTCTAATAACAATCAATTTTTTATTATTTATTAAATAAGTAACCTACTATAAATACATAAAGGCCAATTTTTTGAACACAAAGTCCTTTAATACCATAAATGGATAAATTGATAAAAAAAATTATTTATCTCCCAATGAAGGGTGCTCTTCTATCTAATTTGAAATAGGGCAAATAGGTTACATGTGTATAACTTAGGTCTGATTTCATCCATAAGGCCTTTTTTCATTTAATAGAGAGTATTAATTATTTTTTCCATCATTTAAAACATGTATATTTATCTATTGATTAAAAATTTCCTAATATGAATCCTCCATTGAATTTATGTGTTCATGAGTCCAAATTATGCATATGACTTTAGTACCTTTATATCCAAAAAAATGTATATCATTTGTTATTACACTAAGCAAGCTATCATGATAATAACTTGATTATATTATCCATTCCAATAACAAAACATATAAAAATATCACTAATAGATTCCTCACTTTGTGAAGGGCATAAATACTTCTGGTTTACCCCAAATCATATAGTTCCATTCCCTCTTGAGATCACCTAATCACTATCCTAGCTCTAAATCTATTTCCAACTTATTTAACATTATTTTGTTGTTGAGGTACTCAGAGATGGATAATTCAATAACCTCACCTCCATTTGTTAATTATAAAAGTATGGTTAAACTATCTATATTAAATGTAGGACATCCTAATGATACAGTTGGTTAATCAACAAGTACACATTTCATGTCTATGACCATACTACCTCCCTGCACTATTCAATGGTCGATGCTCTATATCAATGGTTGGCAGAATATAAGACTAAGCCATTCCTTTAGTTAGGTTTTTATTGGAATGTCTTGAATCTTCATTTGCATGAATGTGAATTCAATTAAGCACATCAAGGATGTATAATATTGAATATCATGTTTTCAACTATTTAATACATCTCATTGGAGAGAATAATAACAAGATTCACTAACATATTCATTAGTGTAATATGTTTTAACCCAATGTTTTATAATGCATAAACATTATAGTAAGACCACATGCATTACTAAGAACTGTAGTTTATATATTTGTACCCAAAGAAATAAAACATAGATGTCTAACCTGGTTGATTTTATTATTCCTAAGAACAAAAAGCGTCCATTCATGCATTTATCAAGATAGTGATATTAAGCTATGTAATCCATTTTAAACATTTTATATCTCACAAAGGATTAGAATTAACATTATATACTTATCCCTAACATTATTTAGGACAATATTTTGATCTCCTATCAATATACCATACATTCTAAGGAAATAAAAAGCATGTATATGTTAGAATATGTGCACCTGATCATTAGAGTTTGTATATTGGTTAGCAAGCTTCACCATGCTCATGTTTCAATATCAGTTATAAGATGATTTGGTGCCATGATCCACCCACACAACATTTGCACATAGTCCATAGTGTGAAACCAACTATTTCCATATTGTTTCTCTATCATATGAAACTATTACATTTTCACTAAATCGTCTCAATTTGGTTGAGTGCCAAAGTTTTCAACAATGCTCCACAACTTTCTGTTAGATGAATAATATGCATGGTTGATCTAGTTAATATCCAATGCATTCAACAATGTTGTTAAATATTTCCTCCAAATAAATATTTATGGCTAATATTTCATTTATGCATATAACTAAGTATGCATTACACTAAGGTAACTTCATTAGGCTAAGCATATATGTTTTAAAATGACAAGCCATTCTGAAGTCCTATAATGGATTCATGTCCTTCATAAGTCAATGTGCTCTTAAATTGATTTATTCAACATTTTAACATTTATCTCTTACATGAATATGTATTTCTTTATGAGGAACTTCTTCTTCCAAAGATCTTGTTCTATATAAGTTTATCTCTCCAAAGTTGCATCCTTTTTTCCCCAAGTGCTCTCTTCCACATATCATCATCTTTACCTTTATCAAATATTCTTTTGTTATTATTTACTTTTAAAATGAATTCAATAACTCAAAATTAATATAATATTGTGTTCCATGTTATTCTCTAACTTCAAGATTACTTTTAGATGGATTTTTTTCTATTCACATTCATTTTATGTAGTTTGTAAGGAGAGTTGTCATTCCTTGTTTTAGTCCCCATTTTTATTCTATAAGTTGTCTGCACTTCTATATCTTGTAGTCATACTCCATATTTTCCATATTTACTTTTATTTTTGAGTCATTCTATTTATTGATACATTCTACCTATGATCAAAGAATTTGACAAAGAGATGAGGTTAGATCAAATGTTAGTCCATAAAACCATGAAATCAACACACTAACATACTAACATCTCTAACTCTAGATCTTAGGGGAAGCTTAATGAACAAACAACAATTTAAAACCCAACTAAAATGAAAAGAACAACAATATTTACCTTCCTTGAGAGATCCAAATGATTTCTTCTTTTGGCTTGCTTGGATTATGCATAAGAAGTCTTCATCAATGACATAATCTCTTTTATGCACAATTGTTAAATGTTTAGATTAACTGATAAGGCTTAGCTCAATTACAACATTATAACACTAGGGTTTTAGCTTCATGAATCTATTCATGCATTAAAACTCTACTTTGATTGAGCTCCTTAAATAAAAAGCTCTAGGCTTGATTTTATAAGCTTTCAAATCCCTTGGAATGGGTTAAATCTGACCATGTTTGAGTTTATTAACTTTGGTTGAGTTTGACATATTCTTAGGATATTTTTAAAGATATTTTATAAAATTGACATCTCACAAAGGTAATGAGTGTGTTCTATGATGTTCTAAGATGCTCTTGAATTTCCTTTTTAGTAATTGATTTAATTGATTCATTAGCTCATGGGTGAACTCAATTAGGATTTGAAATTTATTTAATTGGCTACTTAATTTTGATTAGGGTGTGCAAGTTAATTAATTATATTTATGAATTTGGTCATTTTTTTTTTCTTAATTCAATGTGTGTATTTGCCTTGTTTAATTGATTTAATAGGACAAATTAATTTAATGCAAGGTTATAAAGCCAAATTTGAGACTAATAGAAATTCTTAGGTTAAATGTTTGATGATTGGTAAGAATTGGTTTAATAATCTGATGTAAAGCCATTGGTGGCCAAATTTACATGTCTACAGTTTAACCCTATTTGGGAAGATGTTGTAAGATATAAACATAGTAACATATATTTAAAGAATAAAATGGTTCTTTATGCTTATGATTGCAATTGTAATGACTTAACTATAGCTGACCCCTCAAGGGAGTGGTTAACAAGTGGATCAACAAATGGTTCCTTGAAATAAAGAAGAAAAATGAGGGGACCAAACAAATGAATATGATGGGGTGACAACACAATGATTCACACAAATTTGGGAAAAATCACTAAGAAATATAAGTGGGATGGTATATAATGGTTTTCCCAAAATTAGTTATAAGCATTGTACCCCGATAGTGATAATGTGGTATGATAACACAATGATTTTCCCCAATAGGTGATATAATCATTGAGAACATGGAACTGCCCTAGTTAAGACAAACAAATAAGAAAGAAAAATGGTGATAACATAATGATTTACCCTAGTATGTGATATAATCATTGAGAATACATGTGGGATGGTATACAATACTGATGCAGTATACCCTGATTATGAAAAACATGATTAATGGATAAGGATTTATAACTTGATACAGATGATAAAGATGAATTTGGGATAACCTGATAGTAGGGAGATGCTAATCTGAACTAACAAAGCTTGAAATTCTTTCTTTACTTAATTACTCTATTTGTGATATGATTGGGATTGTTATTGATGTTGGTGTTAAGGAGATGGTGATGTTGCATTGATGTTGTAGACCTCTCAAAGCTAATTTTTTTTATTGTATCATTTGATGGTAGGCCTCATGATAGAACATCATGGGGGATTGGCCAAAATATGTATAAGGACTGACTCTCGATAGCTGATACTCAATAGAAAATAAATGCACTGATGATAAAAACCATGATGATAATGTAGACATTTGAATATAGATAGATTCAAAAATAATGTGCAAGGAATCACCCAATGAACACACATATTTTAAATCAAGGACACAATGTTAAAAGCAAACAAATAGGCACATAAATAAACACACAAAACAAACAAACAAAAAAGTGTTAGTCCCTATATTAGTATAAACAGCATGACGAACATTGCCCCTAGAAACTAGGTGATAACTAAAAAAACAAAAAAGATAGGGGAATATAGGAAAATGAAGGGGGTGGCTAAGATATCTTCATATGTGTTAGGAAAGTACATTCTACCTACATAATTCCATGGATATGATGTTCTAATAAAAATTTAGGCCAAATGTAGTTCTCCTAGGAAATGGGAAGAAAATGATGATTGATAGAAAATATGATAGATGTGATAGAAGAATAGGGATGAACTCAAAAAAATGGTGATATTTTAGGATAAAAGGCCAAAAAGGATGGGGAAACTAAGGAACAAGTGATTTGTTTATGACTTAGTGAGGTTTCCAAGAATCCTTAAGGCAAAGAAGTGGTTAATGTTTTTAGTTTTTCTAAATGATTTTCAAATGTTTTTGGAAATTTTGAAGCATCTCAACTCAATTGAAAATGATGAGACACTAAAATGGTCCAAGCTCATAAAATATCAAGATCATTATAACTTAAAATGATGCTCACAAAATGGTGAGAGCATGGCTAAATTTGCTCACAAAATGGAGAGAGCATCGCTGAAGTTTCTCATAAAATAGTGAGAGTGTTATAACTTGAAATGATGCATTTAAAATGGCAAGAGTGTGGTTGAATTTATTTCAAAATAATGAGATCATTATAAATTGAAATGATGCTCATAAAATTGTGAGAGCATGGCTGAAGTTACTCATAAAATGATGAGAGTGTGGCTGAAGTTACTCCTAAAATGGAAAGAGTGTGGCTAAAGGGGGAGTGAGTTGAACTAAACATGAATCAAACACAACCCACATAGTTCCAAAATGGTTTTAGTTTATAGTAGTTCACCTCACAGTGGAGGAATCTGACTAGTGTAGCAGCCAATTCAAATAAAATATGCATAGTTGGTATGATGGCATAGTACAACATAGGAATGGCTAGGTGATATGTCAAAGCATAATAAATAAATGTTTCCCCTAGTTTTCTCATAGGTTATTATAACTAGGATATAAATAATAGATAAATGATACCAATTTGCCCCAACAGGTGATATAATTAGTATCAATATTAGTGAACACAAATTTACCCCAATTGGAGATATAATCGGGTTCACATAAAAAAAACATGATAAGAAGGGAATAAGAAATGAAGGATTCAACTCCCAAAACTTCTATCATACTGCTCCAAAATACTGCCTCTATTTGAAATGCTTGAAATAATTTCTAAAATAGATCTGATTTTGTATGCTAAAAATGTGAAACTAATGGATGAACCAAGGTCAAATGGGCTAGGTTGTTAGGATTCAAAACATGTTTGGTCGAGTAGGAATGGAATGGTTGGATGATCTCGTTAGAATGTCAAAATGAGAGGATGGTAGAACAAATAGTCTAATAATGGAATAAAGAAAAAATATTGATAATATGGTACAACTTCAAATGGTCCTTATAGATAATACACCAGGTTACTAAAACATAGTACCGTTTGAGGTGAATAATGTTCATCGACTCATCAAGTTTATTACCATCTAGTGTGGTGAGCCTATATGCTCCAATGTCATAGTTTATAATTATGCTGGAAGGACCCACCTAGTTGGGTTTGAACTTTCCTTTATGCTTCTTTTCAGTCATGGAATTCTTTTGGTTCTCTTTTAAGACAAGATCACCAAGTTCAAATGTTTTATGCTTTACACACCAATTATATTGACCTCAAAGTCGATTCTAATAGGCCTGTAGATTGTTCATAGCATCTATGCACTTTTGATCAAGTAAATCTATCTCTTACAGGAAAGTTACTCGATAGTCATTATCATCAAGAACATGCTTGAAAGATATGTGTAATGAAGGCAACTCGACCTCAATAGAAGTATGGCTTCAATGCCATAAACAAGCATGGAGTGGCTCTTATGGGTATGTGATGATTGGTACGGTATGCCTAAAGGGCAAAGAATATCTAAAGGTGCCAATCATGACCAGCATCATTGACAATAGTTTTGATAATGTTGACAATGGTTTTAGTTGATGCTTCAGCCTAGACATTACCATGAGGGTAATATACCATTGAAAAGTGTTATGTGATCTTGTATTCAACACATATATTTTTGAGATCCTTATTCTTAAATGATCCTCCATTATCAGATATAATGTCAAAAGGGACACCATAGCAGCAGATGAGATGGTTAAAGATGAATTTGGAAATTTGTTTTCCAGTCACATAAGTGAGGGGTATAGTTTTGATCTAATTAGTGAAATATTCAGTGGCAGTGAGAATGTGTTTGTGTTCATATGATGAGGTGGGGTTTATCTTCCCAATGAGGTCAAGGCCCCATGTAGAAAATGGCCATGGTGTTAGCATTAGTTTTAAGGTCTTGGTGAGTGCATGAATCAAATTAGCATGCCATTGACACTTGTCACATGTCTTGGCATATGTAATTGAATCTACATCTATTGTCAGCCAATAGTAACTAGTACGCAAGAGATTTTTGGATAGGAATACCCCACTAGTGTGGGGTCCACATACACCTTTGTGAAATTCCCATAATTCTAGTATAGATTCTACCAAAGGTAAATAATGAAGTAGAGTTCCATCAAAACTACAATGATATAGGTTTGGTTTGAGTATGGTGTAATGTTGGGCATAGTGGATGAAATCTTTGGTTTCTTTTAGATAAATCAGGTGGGAGGAATTATTCATGTAAATAGGAATATAGGTCTGGGTACCAATTAGATCTAGGACCAACAATATCACATAGCATTATAACAATTGAAGTTTCATGAGCTTGTGCTATTATATTTTCTACAAGAAATTGATACTCGCTAGCTATGTATATATGATGAATCAATGATATAATGATAGCTATGGAATATATTATTATTTTTCTCACTATTGGTATATGTTCAAATCAAATGTCAATAATTTGTTACTTGAGAGTGTTAACCATTGCCTCTTATGGAATCGGCTTCTCATCTTTAGTTTTGAAGTGGTATGTAATCTGAATGATGATTAACTAAGAATAATCATAAACTATTAGATGATATATGTTACATTATACTTCCTATCAAATCCCTATGATGAGTGCTTCATATTTGACCATGTTATTGGTATAAGGAAAGTTGATTCTGAATGACTTGGGGATTAGATCCCCTTGAGGCATTATGAATAAAAGGCCTACCCCCATTTCATGTATAGAGAATGATCCATCAAAATATCGATTCCAAGGCTACTCTTTAATAGGTATTTAAATGATGGTCATGATGGATTCATCAAGAAATTGGAATGTTAATGGCTCTATGTCTTTAAGAGGTGTTTTAGCAAGTTGATCTATAAAAACTTTCCCCTTTATTATTTTTTGGTTTACATTCTTTATCTTAAACTCATTGAGTAGCATGATCCATTTGTCCATATGGCCTTCCAAAGTTGTTTTTGATAGTAGATACTTAAGCGGATCTACTTTGGAAATAACCATGGTCTTATTGTTCAACATGTAGTGGTGTAGTTTTAGAGCTATAAAAACCATAACAAGACAAGATTTTTTGATGGGCATATAGTTGTGCTCATGCACAACTAGTGTACATCTTAGATAATACACTACATGTTCTTTTATCTTATCATTATGTTGAGCTAGAAGTGCCCTCAAATCATTATCATTAGTAGAAAGATATAATAAGAATGGTTTCCCTAGCATTAGAGGTGATAAAATTGGGGGATTCATGAGATAGTCCTTCAGCTACTAAAAAGCCTTTTGATAATCGTTATCCCAATGAAATATAACACCTTTCTTCAGTAGGTGTGTAAATAGATGGAACTTGGCTAATAATTGAGATATAAAGCATCGGATGGATTGGATCTTGCCCTACAAACTATGAAGATGCTTTAGATTCATTGGTGGTAGCATTTCTATTATGGCTCTTGATTTAGCTAGATCAACTTCAATGCCCCTATGAGACACATTGAAGCCCAATAATTTTCTTGATGTAACTCCAAACACCCACTTCTTGGGGTTGAGCTTGACTTTGTATTCTTGTAGTCACTCAAATATCATCCTTAATGTTATTAGATGGTCAGCCCTAGTTTTGGATTTACCTAGTATGTCATCGATGTAGTCTTCGATAGTGTCATACATCATATCATAAAATATGACTGGCATAGCTCCTTGATAAGTTGTCACTATGTTTTTAAGGCCAAATGGCATGACCTGATAATAAAATGTTCCCCACAAAGTGGTGAACACTATTTTGTGTTGGTCTTCTAGTGCTATTCTGATTTGATTGTAACTTGAAAAACCATCCATTAGTGAAAGCATTTCATAACCCGATGTGGAGTTGACTATCATGTCAATGTTAGGTAGTGAAAATTCATCCTTAAGGCATTCAAATTTAATTTCATAGAAATTAGTATAGATTTTGATTCCCTCTAGTTTCTTACTAATAGGTACTATGTTAGAAATCTATTTAGAGTATTTAATTAGTCTAATACATCTTGCTTCTAATATTTTCTTCAACGCTTTCCTCACTAATACAATAATGTGAGGATGTATCTTGTACAAATTTTGTTTTACTGGTTTGGCATCAGGATTGACCACAAGGTGGTGCAGAACTAAGGTGAGATCCAAACCAATCATGCTAGAATATGGCCAAGCAAATATATCTACAAACTCTCTCAGTAGGGCTATAAGGAATTCATGCTTCTTCTCAATAAGGTATACACCTAGCTTGATCCACTTTGGGTCATCTAGGGACCTAATGTTAACCTTTATTATATTCTCCACTAGAAGAGTTGAGCCATTGTCAAGGATAATTAGTAATGATTTAAACTGATTGGAAACATTAGTGTCCTCTATTAGGACTAGTTCTTTGGCAAGCTCTCTAAGACATGATGAATCAGAATCTCCTAATGGGAGATCAAGCCATGTGACAAAGATAGTTGGAAATTCCTACATGACTTGATCAAAGGCTTCCTACCTTCAAGATTGAATTTTGACCCAGTATCATGTTCATTATTAACATCCTCTTGAATGATTTGATCAAAAGACTATTTCTCTTCAAGGTTGAACTCAGATCCATAGTGAACTTCATCATTATTAGTTTCTTTCATGATTTTCTCAAAATATTGATGCTCTTTAATGCTAAATTTAAACCTATATACAAGTTCATTATTGGTGGTCTCCTCGTCTATACATGAATAAGGTTGAACACCCCATCTAGTGGCACCTGAAATAGGTTTTCACCACTAGATTGACCTTTATCTTTACAATTTCCCTGGTCAAAAAGTGCCTCAAATAGGTTTTCACTTTGATACCTCAATATTTCATTTATTTGATTTTGGCTGAGGGTGTTCAATCATTATCCAAAATGGGCTTTAGGATCTAATTTTATTGAGAATCTTGATTTATGATCTCCCAATGAAACATTGTCCCTAAGCCTAAAAATCAAATAATGCTTCATCATTTTAAAACTCATCAATTGGTATGTGTGTCTTTTGTTCATCCTAGTCTATTAGTTGGGGATAATATAATGGTATGGGATTTTTATGAATGATTGGGAAAAGGGTGTAAATGGTGTGTTTATCAAATAGGTTGGTGTGGGCTAAGTAATCGACTAAGCTATGATCAAACTCTGCTTCGTTGCCAACATCCTCATCACTAGTCAATGGTGATGGAACATGAGTAAGGTGTATGGGCTCACCCCTAAATGGTTTAAATCTAAGTCCATATGGTTCTTCATACTTGGTCATAGAAATAGGTTCCAACATTCCCTATAGATTTGGCCCAAGGCCCCTTCCTTCATAATATTGATTTTCCATGATGTGATTGGGAATGGGATACTTGGGTTTCTTGTAACAATCAGCTAAATTGTCATTATACAACATGACTCATATCCTTTGAGAGAGTCTTGTTCTAGGATAGAAGCTGGTATGAAAATGATAGGTCTTAGATTATGAACATGGTCTTTGCCCTTTCTTTTCCATTGCATGTGTGGCATAACTTTAGTTCTTCCAAAGGATTTTGGTTTCTGAAGAAGCTTTGTGATGTGAAAGGTATCATGAGTCAATTACTCTCCTAGGCCATTATCTGAGATATTAATATAATTAGATACTTTAAGAGGTGGCATGTGACTAAGAGAATCAAGGATATTAGGATCAATGTAGTTGTATTTTGGTAATTTGAGGAGTATTGCCTTTCCCTTATCCTACTTATTAGATGGATTCATGCCAAAATGGTAGTTTTAACTTTGGAACTTATCCTCTAGATGTTTATAATTCTCATATAGATGAAAATATCTAAGAATGTTAACCTCCATCCCTGAATGGGAGAACTTCATACATTAGTGAAATGTTGACTCATGTAACTAAGGACTACCTAGAAGCATATTGTATGACAAATCAAGATCTAACACATGGAAAAGGGTATCATGAGTCAAGGGCCTAATGATAACTGGAAAGCTAATGGTGCCCTATGATTCACACTCTTGATTGTCATATGATTTGATGGTGATCATTTCTACTTAGAGATCTATCGTTGTGTACCCAATAAACTTGTTGAGCTTGATAGACACTATGTTTAAACATGATCCATTATCTATAAGGACACGTTTCACTTTGTGTTGCATTATATAATTTAATGTATAATAGATTGTTATGTAGTGGGCCAAGGGTAGCATATCACTTTAGTTGAATGTGACTTTTTGGGTTGGAGCTAGGTGTACAACCAAAGCTTAAAATTAGTCAAGAGATATGTCATTCAGAATAGTGGATTTACTATATTATTCATTCAAGATTTTCTTATGGATTATTGGTGTGCACAACAGATCTAAAATATATATTTGTACTGACATATTTTATAATTGTTCCACTCTATCAAATGCCTTTTATTAAACAATGTTAAATGGCTTATTCTGAAGCTAAATGGTGGGTTGGATGATGGGTGAAGTGGTAGGTGGTTATGGGCCTGGTAAAATAATTTTATGCTACCAAGTTGTGATTACAGAATCAAGATTAGATACAAGACTATTTTTACCAACCGATAATGGTAGAGGGGAGTTAGATAAGATAGGTCTCGATCATCGATGCACTTGAGTGTGATCACAGGTGAATGATTATTTATCATTATAAGGTACTAATATGGGAATCCCTACTTTTCTGGTTTGCCTATGTATAGTTCCAGTTCAATTAAGGGTTACAAAAATGATTGGATTGGTTTGGTATGACTAGCAATGGTCTTGTCTGTTTGAAATTTGATCTAGGATTGATGGAAATGGTGTTAATGCTACCTCCCAAGATATAACCTACAATTGAGTTATAGTCATGTGCAATGGCATTGTAGGTTTGTTGGTTGTGGCCATTATTTTAGACTTGGTTTTGTCTATTATTTTGGATTTATTAGTTTTGATGTTGATTCTATTGATTCAACCTTTGTTTTTGATGTTTTTTTTATTGCACAAGTTTAGTTTTATGTTGAGGAAACGGGTTATAATAGATGCCAAGGTGATGATTGGATGTGGAGTCTATATTATCCAATGTGATCTCACCATTCTCCAACATATTTTGAATTACATATTTGATTTGCACACAAAATTGTAAATTATGGCCTTTAACCGTATGAAACTCATAAAATTATTCTGGCTTGTACCAGTCTGGCATGTTTATACCCTCACAATATTGCTCTTCTAGAAGATAGTATCTAATTAGTTTAGTTGATACAAGATTTTAAAAGATTTATTTGATGGGTTCTCCATGGTTTTTAAGAGCATGATGAGTAGGTGGGTTTCTCCTTAAAGGAGTTTAGTTTTGCAAAGTCAAAAGCTGTTATGGTTGGACAGTAATCTTGGTCAGAATAAAACATACTTTCGACTTCATCCTCTTCATAGCCATCGTCCCACCGAGGGTCTGCTGCTAGAACAGGTGAATGCAGTAATCTCCAAGAGGAAGCAGAAGCAGAACCTGAATCAGAAGAAGAAGTCTACTCTGAACCAGTGATAGTCCAAGACCCAGGAAGATAGAAGTTGGTATGTACCAGCATCCCTTCTCTTGAACTACCACAGCCTGCCTATCTAAACCATTTGATTAATGGTAGATTTGCTCAGTTCTTTACTTTAGAAATAAATGGTAGATTAGTAGACACACAAGTTGATACTGGTGCTTCCCTTTCTTTTGCTAAACCACAGCTCATCAGTGATTGGAAGACACTTGATGACAATCTTGCTTATAAGAGCATAGACATCCAGGGGAATAGTTTCATATGTAAAAAGTATAAAATCAGCAACCCCTGCGAATCCAAAATAAAATCTTCCATTGTGATTTCTTTGCTTTAGAGAAGATGCCCATTGACATCCTCCTTGGAGGATCATTCATTGATAGATATACACCCTATGGTGCTATGGCAAAAAGTATCATGTTCACCATAGAGAATGAAAGGCTTAGAATACCTAGGCTTATCTATGCCACAGAACAGTTTCCAAGTGCCATGACTCAGAGCCCTAACATAATCCCAGCTGAGATACTAGAAATTGGAGAAAAGATCAAGTCCTCTATCTGCTCAGAGAATCCTCAGCAGTTTTGGTCTAAAGCTATGCCTGAAATGGAGATTAAGATAATTGCAGGCAAGCACATGAAGATTGGAAAAAGAATTCCAATACCAGCACAAGATTATGATGATATGGAAATACAGATTAAAGATCTAGAGAACAATGGCTTCATTGAAAAATCTACCTCTCCATTCTGTTGTTATGCTTTTATGGTCAACAAACATTCAGAACAAAAAAGAGGTAAGAAAAGAATGGTCATCAATTATCGACCATTAAATGCCATTACAGAACCATATCCATATCCTATACCTGATAAAAGCTATTTGCTAGAAAAAGTTGCAGTTTGTAAATATTTTTCACAATTTGACTGCAAATTAGGTTTTTATCAGATAAGAGTTAAAGAAGAAGATAGAGCCAAGACAACATTTAGCTGCCCCTTTGGCCATTTTCAATGGACTGTCATGCCTTTCGGCCTGATGAATGCGCCAGCCTATTACCAGGCGCACATGGATAAAATTTTTGAAGGCACCTCTCATTTTTTGTGTGTATACATAGATGATATTCTTATTTTCAGTAATTCTTTAGATGAGCATGCTACTCATCTCTCCAAATTCTTCCAGCTGGCACAAGATGCAGGTATAGTCCTCTCAGAGACTAAAATTCAGTTATGCACAACTGAATGCAATTTCCTCAGTATGGTGATCTGAGACTCAAAACTGCAAGTCCAACCACACATAAAAGATAAAGTCATCAGTTTTCCTGAATGTTTGGATAAACCCAAGCTTCAAGCATTTTTGGGTTTGCTAAATTATTTAAACAGTTTCTATCCTAACTCTGGTGAAGACAGGTACATTTTACAACAGCTTCTCCAGAAAAAGAAAGTTTTCAAATGGGAAGAACAACATACAACAGCAGTTCAAAAAATCAAAGCAACTGTAGCAGCGCTACCAGAACTGCATGTTCCTAAATCCAAACAAATGAAAGTTTATACTGATGCCTCTGACCTTGCATGGGGAGGAGTACTTGTTTGTATAGTAGATATTAAAGAATTTGTTTGTGAATTTGCTAGTGGTGTGTTTAGCTCCGATGTTTTGAAATGGATCTCATCTGATAAAGAGATCTATGCTATGAAAAAATGTTTAGAGAAGTTTATGCTAAAACTTCTGCATCTGCCACACTTTGTAGTTGTAACCGATTGTACTAGATTTCTGACCTTTAGAGAAAAGGATCATGGTCGGAAAGATGGTCGCGGAAAATATGTTCGGTGGCAAGCATTTTTCCATCAGTTTAATTTTTTAGTGGAGCATATTATAGGTACTAATAATGTTATCGCAGATTGGCTTAGTCAGAATCCTCCAGCCACATTAATGCATCAGCTTGCACCTGGTTTCAATCTTACCAGGATATTAAATCAAGGATTTGATTCTATGAATGTTCTTGTCCAAGAATAAATCCTCAGAGAAGGCCTGCATCCCAAATTTATGAGGATCTCCTATGCAGCAGGACAAGACCTGCAAATGTCTGCAGCAGTGACGCTTCAAGCAAATCACCACCAAAATTCAGGAGTCATCACAATAGAAAGGCTCAACAGTGAATTCATTTATCATCAGTTCACTGAGCTGTTAAAATGACCACTGTGGATGTGGTGAATTCAGATCAGATCAGCATCCAACGAACATCTGTACCGTTGGGTAGCTCAGCATGGCCCGCACCGCATTCATGAAGAACAAAATCATGACCAAGACACAGTAGTGCATACAATAATTCACCGACAACTTGAGTGGGAATCTTATTTCCACTACACGCCAAGACATGCACCATGTGAAGCGGGACCCCCAAATTGTCGACACTGGCATCTACAAAGCACTTTTTAAATAAGATGTCTTTTTAATCCAATAACTCAAGATGACTTAGAAGACGAAGCGAAAGACATGTTGGGCCCACAACCCATGATTCCTTCATCACCATCATCATCATGTGGATCCAACGCCTCAAATAGCATCTCACTATAGCCATCTTTTGAGCTGTAAAGCATGATGGGATTGACACCGCCTTGCTAGTAAAGTAGGTAGGACCGCCCAAATATTGCTATAAATAAGCTTCTCTGCCTATGTATTTGCATCGAAAAATTTTCTAGTGTGAAAATCGAGTAGCCTTGTAAAAAAGTATGCTCTTCACTTGCCCTTTTCGAAGGATCCTGTGAATCAGAAATTGAAACAAGGATATTGTAATATTTTGAGTGAGTAATATAGTGAAGCCGTAGCCATTCGGCCCCTGCCTACTATCGCAGGTTTCTGCTAAATCAAGTTGTGAAAGGTGTGAGACAAGGAGGCGTCTACTGACGTAAAAAGATTGTTGTATTTGTTGCACTAGCCTAGGTTGTGATTATTGTGCATGTTGTGGCTGTTGAAGATGTTATTGGGTAGGAGTAAGGTGGAAAGGTGGCATTGGCTAAGTAGATGGTGTTTGTACCATTTGGACATGGAATGACTTTGTTACTCCATTTTGGACAACATTCTTGGTATGGTTAAATTATTTTGGCCTATCATTGTTATTCGTTTGTGCCGGTTGTGATGCTTGTACTTGGTTTGGATTTTGGTTATGATTTTAGTTTTGACCATTCTTCTAATTAGTTGAGTTTAGTTTTATGATTAATTTATTGATAAGGGCTCTTTCAATCACTAAACCTTTATCAATGATCTCTTTGAATGTGTGTGCACATTGCAACTCCAGATAGTAAGATATTTCACTGTGTAAATTTTTGGTAAACATAGTTGCTAATTTATTTTTTGGTAGACTATGGGTAAATCAGCTTACAAGGGCTCTCCATCATTGGAGATAACTTGTGAAGCTTTCACCTGGTTTTTTATTTGCTTGTGTTAAGTCAACCAGTGAAATCTCATACTCAATATTATATGAGAAGTGTTACATAAACTTGTTTTATAGATCATCAAAGTCAGAAACTAAGTTATTTGGTAGTTTTAGAAACCATTCCAAGTCTTGTCCATCTAAACTCCTTAGAAATAACAACAAATAAATTTCACTATATACCACTAGCTGACATGCAACAAAGAACTCTATCAAATGTGTTTTGGGGTCACCTTTCCCCTTGTATTTGTCAAACTTGAGTGGCTCATATCCTGGAGGAAATGGAATCTATAAGTACTCCATGTTAAAAGGATATGAACACACATCATCTAATTTGAACTTATTAACCTGTTTCCTAACTTAGATGACAATAATTACATCCTTCATTTATTGTAATTCTTGCTCAAGGAAACTTGTTAGAGTATTGGCCTGGGTTGATGGTTGGGCATTCACAAGTGGATGACTTGGACTAGGATATGATGAAGGGATTTTATAGGGTAGGTTATATTGGCTAAGGAATGGTCTAGGAATGTGCATACATAGATTAGGGTACAATTATTAAAATTATACCTATGGCAGTACAACATTCTAGTTGGGGTTAGAGATTTACAATTAATTTTATGAATATTAAGGCCGGGATGGAGGGATATAACCATATTATGCTGATTGTGGTTGAATAGGGACTTTTTGTTGACTATTCAAACCTAGATATTGAGTGGGAACTTGTGAGCCAAGACCCTAACTTTGAACTTGTGGTACATTATGCACAAAAGGCAATTGCTACCTAGAAAGTACTTGAGAAACATTAGAACCTATTTGTTGCGAGAATACCTATTGAGAAGTGTATGCATGTTAAAGATTTGATAACTTTCACTGACCAATAGGAACATGTTCATTAAACATCATTTAATTTTAGATTAGTATATTATCTAACAAGAGAAGAGGTATGTTCAGTACTACCTAACAAGGTGGAACTTTGGTTTCCCCTATTGAGGTGGCAATGTGTTCAACCTTTATTGCATTGGGATACTTGATTATGTCTATTATTATGGAATGATACTCATCACATTTTGGGGAAGAGTAGGATTTGACATGTTTTATTACATTGTAGCACTACTTATTGGCTAGCTACTTAATCCTATTCGTTGTGTTCTTAAAGAAGCAACCAGTTGAGGATTAGAAGTAGTTGGTTGAGGTTGGGATGTAGAAACTCTTACTCCCTAATTTTGAAAACCACTACTAGTGCTAGTTGAAGGCATGTTTTGTTATTATTGATTTTTTATATACCAACACCACTTCAATTTAAATTAGACATTGCTTTTGCATTATCCCCTATGTTTTACTCAGTATCCTACATAGAAATTGAAGATATTTCCTCTATAATCAATGTATTGAACATGGTTTATACTGAAGTGTTTTGCACAAATGTGTCTAAACCCTAATTGTCTTAACCTATCAACTCTGTTAAAAATTCTATTCAAGGAGCTAGATTAATAAGACATGCATTCAATAAGGCCATATTAGTGAAGTTATGTGCTAAATTAAGATATGTCTGGTATACTTGATGCATTTGATCTAAGTGGTCATCCATGGGACCTCTTTGTGGGATAAGCACATGGTGTTTTTGATAATGTATTGGTATAATGGAATTAGGATTGCTAGAAGAGAAATGTTCATGAGTTTAATTGTAAAACATGTTAGAAGGATCCCTTTATAGATTTTGTAAGTTTTCATACCTTACCATTGTGGTTCTATTAGGATCATACATCGATGGCATTATGATGTGATAAGGTTGTTGTTGAGTACTTTCTGCAACCAATGGTATGCTATATAAGTATTGGGTTATTATCTCTTGATCTTGATCTATGTATGGAGGTGTACTAACCAAATAGTTGGCCAAAGGATCTTGACATTGTCCCCCTAGTTGAATGTTTTGGTGTGGATAAGAATCTATTTCCCAAATGACATTATTTTCAGTAGGGTTTTCCATAAAGTCCCCTTGTGTGAAAGGATTTCCATATCCTGAATTGTACATAGTTCCACTACGTGTCTAGTGAGCCATGCTCAAATTAAATGACAAATATTTCATAATAAGAGAAGGTATTAGGGTTATATAAACTCTATAAAATATATGCCTTTTAGAAATACAAAGGGTTCAAATGTGATCTAGCTTGGTCAAAGGTGGAGATGAATCTCTAAAAAGTCTATGCAAAGACTTTATATAAGTAGTGTAGCATCAAATGACAAATGATAAGTGTTTGATACATGTAAAGGTCACACAAAATGACCTAAGAATCAAACTACCAAACTTTAATGTCGAAACATGTTCCAAGTAGGTCTAAGCTACTAAAGGGAAAAGTTACTAGGTTTTTTGTCCAAATACGGAGTCAAAAACTAGGCTCCAACAAGATATGCAAGAACTAATGGCCAAATGGTAGAAAAATATTAACATAAAAAGGATGATTGATTAATATAAAAAACTTGGAACAGTTTAACATAAACAAGGTACATGAATTTAGGCATAAAATGTGATATGTTTGATATAAAATGTTAAATAAGAGATGTTTGAAGATAAACTGATTTGACCAAAATAAAAGCAAAAAATAATATAATTTTCCAAATTTTAGTGATGAATTAACGAAAGTTACATAATCCAAAAGAGGGAGATCTGGGTATCAACCCCATGAATTGAGGTCTAAATCAAAATCAACCAATATTTGAATTTGAACTTGTAATAGTTAATCTAGGACTCAACTAAGGATAAACTATGAATTTGATGACAAAAAGTTAGAAATATTTAAACAACATGACCATGATAATTCAAGATTCAATAAGGCTCAAGTGATTGGTTGCAAACAAATGATAATGGAGATGCAAGATAAACAAGACAAGTCTTTTGAAACAAAATGGGTAGCCTAACAACATTAGCACTCCCAAAAGTTGATGTGATAAATGGTTTATGTTTCAAGACTTTGAAGGCACAATATTTTGAAATGATTTGGGTAGTGTAATGATGCCCTCCTCAATCAAGTGCTACTCTTAATGTTTTGATTAAAAAAGAGATTTTTTGCTAAGTTAAATCAAAGTATCATATAAATGATGTAATGCCTCCTCAAAAAGTGGACTAATGTGGACTCATGACTCATCAAATGACATGGTTTGAATAATATATGTTTTATTCTAACACACCAAGAAAAAATGACCAAAATATACTAAGTATAATCATCCAAATCCTAACAAGGATATGGCAATGTGGGGTTGATTAAACTAATTATTTTATGAACGTTCTAGATGGATCAATTAGATATAACTTTCATGTTAGTATATGAAATAAGCACACATCATTTGGGTTCATGGCATATGTCTTGTTGTAAAAATATCTTTCTATTTTTACAACCACTACATCTCTCATTTTCTCATTGTAGTGCGATGTCCAACATTTTCAAACGTCTTAGTCTTAGCCTCTACTAACGAATATGTTTTAACCACTCAAAATATCATCCCAGTGAGGGGATTCCAATTCATATACCCCTCCATGGAGAGGGGTTGAAGATGATGCCAAGAGATGAAACCCCAGGTCAAAGCTTCTCTAAAGAACTCATGGGAGGTAATGAAGTCCCCCTCACAAACCAAGATGCATGAAATAAATGACACGATATAAAGACTTTATGGTCACCTCATGATCACCTAATACTATTGTAATTTTTTGGTAAGGATTTAAATGACATTATTTATATGCCTTGGACTAGGCTCAAAGTGTAATTAGATGTCCCTTTTGATCCCAAAAGTTCCCTAAAGGGGACGGATGGAAAAACATACATGCACATCTCTTTTCACTAAAACACACAATCAACAAGAAAGTTTGCAAATAATTGAAGTGAGGTTAATTTCATTGTATCAAATTGAAAGTGTTTAATTAGATTAATTACTGTACCCTTGGCTTTAAGATGTGTAAATGGAAATAATTGCAAACACCCAAAAAGAATTTGGTGTTTTTGATCCCAAAATTTTTGTAAAGGGGATGGATGGGAGAGGATACACGCATAACTCCCTATTTACTCAAAAAAATCTAGACTAAAAAAATAATGAAAATAATTTGAAAAAACTTTTAAGTGTATTAAATTTTATAGCACTAAATAAAATATGTGGTGGTGGTGTTTTTTAATCCCCTTGGCTTTAAGTTTTGAACTTTGAAAGTAATCAAAACATTTAACACAAACATGCAATACTTTTTTAAAAAACCCAAAGTGAAATGACTAATTCATTTTAAAACATCCAAAAAAAGTGTGAAAGAACTAATTAATCTTTTTTTGATGATTTTTCAAATGGGCCCTTCAAGAAAAAGGTCAACACTTTGTTTAGCCTTGGAAGCTTATTTATCAAATGAGACACACAACTTTGAAATGCAAAATGTATCGACTTGAAGGCAAAACCACAAAAGATAAACATGTTAGGTTAGGTAATGGTTAAATAAAATCTCAATAAAAAACTCAAAAAATAAATTAAACTTGTGAAACATGCAAACAACAAGTTAGAAGGTTTTAAAAAAAAAAAATTGAACACATAAATTATAAAAACCTACAGTTAGTATTTTTTCCATACCTTTCAAAAAATACATACATTTGTAGCTAAACTTTTAAAAGTTGTTTATAGGTATAGGTTTCACCTCTATATAAAAAATTAGGTCAAAATAGTGAATAAAAAAATTTATTAGCTCTGTACTAACTATTTTTACTAGAAAATTAGAAAATAAAAAGTGGCAGTCACTAAAAGAGTCATAAATTTTAATCTAAAAATCCTATTTTAATTAAATTTTGAGATAATTAATATTAATTCAATAATAAAAACATATAAAAAAATTAAAAAAATATAGTAAATTATTTAAAAATAAGATCTATTTTAACAGCCATTTTTGTTCAAATATGTGGGGTGCACAATCGTGTCCCATCAGGCGTGCCATTTGTGATCAAAGAATTTGACAAAAGAGGAGGTTAGATCAAGTGTTAGTCCATAAAGCCATGAAATCAATAAACTAAAATACTAACATCTCTAAGCCTAAATCTTAAGTGGAGCTTAATGAATAAACAAGTAAAAACCCAATTAAAATGCAAAGAATAAAAATCTTTACCTTCCTTGAGAGCTCCAAATGATTTTTTCATTTGGATTGATCAAATTATGCATAAGAATTATTCATCAATGACATATGGCTAAAATTATTCCCTCTATGTACCATTGTTTAATACTTGGATTTATTGATATGGCTTAGCTTAATTTTGATATTATAACACTAGTCTTTTAGCTTCATGAATTTATTCATGTATTATAACTCTACTTTTATTGAGCTCCTTAAATGAAGATCTCTAGGATTAATTTTATAGGCTTTCAAATCCATTGGAATGGGTTAAATATAACCATGGTTGAGTTTATTAACTTGGGTTGATTTTGCATATTCCTAGAATATTATTTTAGATATTTTTAAAAAGTGACAACTCACAAAGGTAATGAGTGTGTTCTAGGATGTTCTAAGATGCTCTTGAATTTCATTTTTAGTAATTTATTTAATTAATTTATTAGCTCATGGGTGAACTCAATTAATATTTGAAATTTATTTACTTGCTAATTGATTTTGATTAGGGTGTGCAAGTTAATTAATTATTTTTAGACATTTGGTCATTCGCTTGATTTTGATTAATTCAATGTGTGTATTTGCCTTGTTTAATTGATTTAATAGGATAAATTGATTTAATGCAAGGTTATAAATCCAAATTTGAGACTAATAGAAATTCTTAGGTTAAATTTTTTATGATCGGTAATAATTGGTCTAATAGTCTTATGCAAAGCCATTGGTGGCCAAATTTACATGTCTACACTACCTACTTATTTAATTTTTGCTAGCCACTATGATTTCGTCTAGATATGGATGGTGGCTTCTATGGTATTGGTCCATTAACTATTAATATTAGCTATCACCTTCTTTAGGATATTTTTATCCCACATGTATGATCAACATTTCTGACCAAAAAGGCCTAGATCATGATCATAATCATTCTTTAGTTGAATATTTGTTGTGGATGCCACTAGGCTACTTAAAGAGATTATTTTACATATAATTGTTACATTTCACTTTGATAACTGCAAATACCTTTGGATTCACCTCTTATTTTATTTTTTATCTATGCACACATGGATATTGATCCTTATTAACCATAATATTATCTTGTATGTATGCCACATAAGCATAAGTTGATAAGATACGAAGCATCCAACATGCCATGTATTTGGTTACACCTAAGGTGAACCTTATTTCTAATTTGTTTCAATAATCAATTTTCCTTATATGAAGCCCTCACTTGTGTTGTCTCAACTCAGAGAACAATCTAATGGACTATATGAAAACCCAACTAACTCATATCATATTTAGTATATGAATAAGATGGGTATATGTAGGATAATGGGGGATAAAATGGCAGGGGGAGGGAAGGGGAGGGGGAGGCTTAAAGTAACACTTTT
This sequence comes from Torreya grandis, assembly GCA_037957365.1. Classification (NCBI taxonomy): domain Eukaryota; kingdom Viridiplantae; phylum Streptophyta; class Pinopsida; order Cupressales; family Taxaceae; genus Torreya; species Torreya grandis. The sequence continues at coordinate 1,284,937 of JARHVA010000697.1, forward strand.
TTAAGAAAATATCAATATTTTAACATGGAGAGAGTTTTAGATAAAATTGGAAAAATAATTTGACAAGAATGTAAGAAAATCAATTGTGGAATTATGAATGTAGTTTCTAAATATATAAGTTTTTTCAATACCCAAATGATATAAATGTGTGAAATTGATGCATTTATGACAATGGCTTGACTCTTTTTTGTGAAAAGAGAAGAAGAATGCATGTGTACTCACACACTTTTTTTAGTAAATGAATGAATTATTGTATGAAATTTCTTACATGCATAGACAAAATTTTAAAGATTAATCAAGATATATTTTAATATTTTTTAATATACATATATTTTTTAAATAATTTTTAATAAACAATTTTTTTAAATAATTTTACAAGTCAAGATGGCTGGAAAATTAGAACAACAAGTGTATAAATACAAATTTTGGACCTTAACTTCATGAAATCCTTTTTTAAAATCATAGCCAATGATGTATATATTGGTCAATAATAAGTTTTATAAACTTTTGATTAATGACCATAAAGTTATAAAGGTATTTGTAATGATATGTATATAGTTCATAATGAGGTAACTTGTTTAGAAATTAATTAATAATTAAAAAAATAGTTTAACATTAAAAAATATATATGTAATCAAAAACTACACTTTCCCCTCTATAAAACCATATACATTTAAAAAAAAAAAGATAAAATCTACCTGATCAAATGTGTCGACAAAGATGAAAAAGACTCCTAAATTTCCTAAAGATCATGTGGGCTAATTCATGACTAGTTTTATGCTAGGTTCAGACCTCCCCAAGCCTAAACTTGAAACACTTTTAGTGGGAAAATGTATAAGTCAAACATTTAAATGTTCAAGGTCGTACACTATTTGTAAAGGTCATATGTCTCATTAAATGAATTTCCAATTTGGAACTACTCCAAAATAGGGTGTGTGTGTGCGCTTTGCAAAAGGGCATACATCCTTTATAATTCATAAAAAAAATTTTACCCACAAAATTCACTTATTAATTTTGTATTTTACAAACTTCAATTGTTTTTTTTGTTAATACTCCACAAATTCTATAAATTATCCATTTACTTTGTCTTTATTACTATAATTTATTCAATTTTTACTCTAGACCTGGACTTGTTTGTGTAAAGATAAATAATGGGGTCAGGTCATCACCATAAAAGGCTAATTAAAGAACTAAAAACTGAAGAAATTGAAGTTAAGAGAGAAAAAGAAAGAAAAATACAAGCAGATAGGAGATCATCCATAAGAACTTCCACACAAGGTAAAGTTACTTCCTCTACACAAGGTAACATTTCAAATGAAAATAAAATGCCCAATTTGATGGAATTTAATTTATATGTGTATTCAAGAGAACTTAATTGATATTGGTTGAATGATGAAATTCAAACTGTAGAACATGTAAATAATCAAATTGCATTGATTGATGAAACACATAGAGAAACACAATATAATGAAATATATGTGCATGATGATAATCAACATAGATTAATGACACCAATTCATCTCTCTCCTAATGAAGAGGAATTCAATTCACCTATAGGGTATAATGTACCTAGCCAACATTATAATATACCTTCTATGGTTAAAGTGGTAATGCCATCTAATTTAATATAAAATATTTCTCCTAGACCCACACCTCCAAGGATAATGTAATGAACACCAAGTTATTTGGTTGAAATAGATGAGAAAATACTAGAACCTATGGAAGGTAAAAATTCAAAAATATCAATTCAATGTCATGCCCAACATGTATGAGACTATGCATTTGAGAAGAAAAGCCATAAAAATGATGTCAATTATTTATCAATTAATGAAAATTTAAAAATGTGCCCTATGATGAATAATTTATGGTTAAGAACAAATAATATGGAAGGAATAAATAATTCAATAGTAAATAATCTATTTAATGCATTTCATGCAATAGGCAATAGAACTTAAAAAAAGGATAGTAATGTGGCAAGATGAGTAATATTAGAATATATAGTTGGTAAGTCAACATCTAAAACTCAATTTCTTAGTCAAACAAGTACATCCTTCAAATTGAATAGGAAAATTCTAATAAATGCCATAAAAATAAAAACAAGGACTTGATTTCCCTTCACACACAGAATGTTGGGTGTTTAGTGGTAGATTCCCACCAAAAGATAAGTTATTAGTTGATGGAACAAGACATTTAATTGAATATTTTTGGCTTGAAAACACAAGGTTCTCATCTAATGTTAAATATGTTGTTAAAATAATAAAATATTTAGAAAACCATGAGCCACATGCAAAATATTTCTTAGACATGACCCAAACAAAATTTTATAGAAAAATTAATGGGCAATTGATAATTAGTCATAGGTCATTTGAGATGTGCAAGACTTTCCATTTTAAAATCATTCAAACATGAACAACATGTGTTAGGATCCATGTTGAAATTTCTATGCATTTTGATGTTTTTCATCATATACATTGTACTTTACATATTGATGATATTATACAAGAATGTATAGTGGCTTCCCAACCTAAAAAATCAAGAGAATTAATCCCATGTCTTTTATGTCAAAGACATGAGGGACATTTTTTTCCAAAGAATGTTTAGATGGAATATGTAACTTGTGGTGGTTTGTCAAATTTGACTAGTTGTATACATGGAAAAAATTTAAATGAATTTGAAAAGTAGCTTGTTTATTTTAACAAGTACAAATCTATACATTATGTTTCAAAAGATGAAAAAGAATCATCAGGATGTGAGTTGGTTATGACCCAAGTATCTATATATGATTTCATGTCTAAATTAAATAATAATATTATCCACCAATATGAAAGACACACACACAAGTTACAATGGTTAGATAATCAATTCAAGGTATTCATGGACAAATTATCAGTTGGCACCATTGTTTTGATTGTGGAATTTTCTAAAAACTACACACTACAACCACAAATGGAGGTTCAATCACAATACTATAATTTAGTTCAAGTTAGAATTGTCATGTATATCACATTTAGATGTGATATTATATCATAGATGATAACATAAATATTTTGATGGATTACCAATTTTATATGAGATATGATATATCATCTTCTCTAGATTTTGTCCAAGGTTTTTTGGAGTTATTTTATAGAAATATGAATGTAAGATAAATTATGTTTGATACACACTACATTTGGTTAGACAATTGTGTAGGATAGTTTAAGAATTCTTGAAAATTTTACTGGTTAAGTAGGATGCATAAGAATAATGGGGTTCAACATTTTGGAGTTTCTTTGAGGCTAGGCATTGTAAAGGGGAACACAATGGTGAAGGTGCTTAGGTAAAAATATCTTTTAAATAAGAATAGGGAAAGCACAAGGATGATGCTAATTTTATTGATGTTATAAGTATTGTGACTAGGTGTAATGAATTCTTTTCTCATGGATCAGATAAATATTCTCATGTGCAAATATTCTTTTGGTTAATGGAGGAAAAAGTTAATATAATGTATAAAAAATGTAGAATAGTAATTGGATTGAGTGTTTTCCACTACATTCAAAACTCAAGTTCTAGTTCATGGACTATTTATATTAGGTATATGGCATGCTTTTATTAGGACTATATAGAATTTAATTTTAATAAATGTGAGTCAAAAGAGTGGTTTGATTAATGGTATTGTATATCCATAATTCTTATGGAGATTAGAGATTCATTTCAACCATTGGGGGATCATGAAATGACATCATTAGTTAACTTTGACTACATTTCAGATATTGTGCAACTAGGTAAAAACATTATAATTTAAATATATCCTTAGTTATATTAGTTATATCTTATTTTTTTATACATATCCTTGTAAATTGATTATATTTTAAATGCAGGGTAAGTTTTTTCATAAATTGCACCTGAGGACAATGATAAGGAAAAAAACTAATACTTGTCTCATTATGTTGAGGCAAAAAAATTTAACCATGACTATCATGGATTGAGAATACCTAATTTATCCCATTTCATTCGTGGTGGTTATCAAAACTTGGCTTCATAGATACTATCATAAAAAAAATAAGACAATGGTTGTTTGAGGACTTTGAAATACATAGGGTGGTGCTTCATTATTTTAATTTGGTTATCTCTACAAATATTCAAATTATCAAATATCATGGAAATTCTCATAATAAAAGTTTTTAGAAAGTTACTGAATCTGATCATGAATTGATTATTAAAAAACTTGAAAGTAAAGATGATCCCAAAGGTACATTGGATTGACTTGGTAAGGTTAGTATTCAATGTGTTTATCATTTCAAATTACTTTTAGTCAACTTATTTGCTTTACTATATTTTAATTTGAATATTTTTATCATTATGTTAATGTTTACTTGAATTTTTTACTAAATTTTTTAATGTAGGTTAGTGGTACCAGATGAGCTTCCACCTTCATGTGGTTGGTTCCGTTAGTAGATAAGATTATTTTCTTAAAACAAAGAGAGGCCTAAAAAATAATACATGTTGAATAGATACTATTCTTCCTCATCTAGAGTGGTAGATAATCCTTTGGGGGGGATTATATAAATTTACCATATAAGTATAAGAGTTGATAATTCATCTCTATGCATCAGTATGTGTCAATGAAGATGGTTAATTTATTGGGATAACGAATCAAAGGATATGCCACCCACTAACTAACTTTTGGTTTCTTAAGAGACATTTTGCTTTAAGATAAAACTTATTTTTGTGTCTCACTCATCTCGAGTGCCATATAATCTAATAGGGGGTGATAAGAGGACTCCTTTGTGTATCTATAGGAGCTAAAATCTTATATCTACCCCTCATGAATCTCCATCAATGTGTGACATAAGTTCACTTAGTTTTACCACTCAAGTATGAGAAAATTCTCTTCACAAATGCCTCCAAATGACTAAAAATTTTATCCTCAAGGCCTAACAGAGAGTAGATGGTGTCCATTCTAGTATTTTTATGCCTGTATGGATGTGTAATTGAATATGGTTTGTTTATTAGGATAGTGAGTCAAAAGATACAACTTCCAATGACTAAATTTTGGTCCCTTAGGAGACATTTAGCTGTGAGAGAAAACTCACTATCATGTCTCACTCATCATAGTGCCATAGAATATTATGGGGGTGATAAGAGGACTCATATATGAAACTATATGCATTGACAACATATCTCTACCCATCATGGTTCGTTTGCAACATGTGGTAGAAGTTAGCTTAGTTTTACCACTTAGGGATGAGAAGCTTCTCATAAGGGATGCCTCCAAATGACTACAAATTTTGACCTTCAAGCCTAAAATAAAGTGTAGGTTGGACATTATAGCATTTATATACCCATAAATATGTGTTAGCAAAGACAATTCATCTATTATACTAGTGAATCAAAAGATACGCCTCCCACTAACCAACTTTTGATCTCTTAAAAGACATTTATCTACGTGAGAAAACTCACTACTTTGTCTCACTTATTCTAAGTGACATTAAATATTATATGGATTTATAATAGGACTAATTTCTACAACTTTATGCATTGATGACTCATATATACCCCTCAGGGTTCTCATGTAATGCATGGTAGAAGTTTGCTTAGTTTTACCACTTAGGGATGAGAAGATTCTATTTAGAGATGCCTCAAAATGAAAACAAATTTCAACATAATGGCCTAAAATAGAGTGGAGGGTGGATATTATATCATTTATACTCCCATTTAGATGCATTGATGAAGATGATTTATCGATTGGGGTAGCGAGTCAAAAGATACACCTCTTACTAACTAACTTTTGGTCTCTTAAGAGACAATTAGTTGCAAGAAAAAACTAATTACCATGTATTTCTCATACCATGTTCCATATAATACTATAAAGGGTTAAAATAAGAATCATATGTGTAACTATAGACATTAATAGCTCATCTCTACCCCTCATGATTCTCTTGTAATGCACCACCAACATTCACTTAGTTTTACCACTCAGGGACAAGAATATTCTATTTAGGGATGCCCCTAAATGAAAAAAAAAATCAAACTTGGGGCCAAAAAGAGAATATATGGTGGTCATTATAATATTTTTACACCCATTCAGATGCATTGGTAAGATAATTTGTCGATTGGGCTAGCAAGTTAAAAGATACATCTCTTACTAACCAAAGTTTGGTCTCCTAAGAGACATTTAGCTATGAGATAAAACTAATTGATGTATTTCTCATATATATTTGTATATAATCCTCTAGGGATGATAATAGGACTCATCTATGTAATTATAGGCACTAGCAACTTATCTCTACCCCTCATGGTTCTCTAGTAATGTGGGGTAGAAGGTCACTTAGTTTTACCACTCAAGGATGAGAAGGTTCTCTTCAAGAATGCCTCTCAAAGACTAAAAATTTCAAACCTAGGGCCCAATGAAAATTGGGTAGTTACCATTATATCATTTATACACCCATAAAAATGCATTGATAAATATGGTTTATCAATTTGGCTAGTGAGTCAAATGATATGCTTTCTACTGACCAACTTTTGGCCTCTTAAGAGATAGGTGGATAAAAGAAAACTTGTTTTCATGTCTCACTCATCTTGAGTGCCATAGAATCCTATAAGATGTGATAATAGGACTCATTTGTGCAAGTATAGGAATTGACATCTCATCGCTACCCCTCATTGTTCTCCTACAACATGTAGTAGAAATTCACTTAGTTTTACCAGTAAGGAATGAGAAGCTTATATTCAAGGATGCATCTAGCCAATTGTAAGTGTCCATCCCAGGGACTAAAATAGAGTGGAGGATGGTAATTATAGAATTAAAACACCCATATAAACATGTCAATGTATACATCTCATTTATTGGGTAGACGAGTTAGAAGATATGCTTCTTACAAACCAACTTTTAGTTTGTTAAGAGACATTTAGCTCCAATTAAAAAACTCATTGACTTATCTTTATTATATCCATATGGTAATATCCATCTAGGGGTAATTATAGGACATGATTTTTAATCTTTAAGAGCTAACGGTTCATATCTAACACTCACGATTCTCTTGTAATGTGAAATGAAAGTTTGGCCAATTTTCACTCTACGAGACGAAAAGCTTTTATTTAGGGATACCTCTAGTCAACTACAAATTTTTGTACCATATCTTAATAGAGAGTAGAGGTTGGTCATTATAAACTTAAAACACCCATCTATATGCATCAATGTATACATTTCATTAATTGGTATAATGATTCAGAACATATACCTCTCACATACTAGTTTTTAGTCTCTTAAGAGACATTTGGCTATGAGATAAAACTCATTGACATTTATAGCTCACCTCAATATAAAAATAATACTCTAGGTATTTTGTATAGGATTTAACCATGAAATTTTTGGAACTGAAGGGTCATCTCTAACCCTCATGGTTATCTTGCAACACACGGTGGAAGTTCAGTGAGTTTGTACTCTTACAGACAAGAAGCTTCTATTCAGGGATGCCTCTAACCAACTACAACTGTGCATCCTAGGGCTTGATAAAATGTGGAGGGTAACCATTATATCCTTAAAAATCCCATTCATATTTGTTGGTACCAATGGTTTGTTGATTGGGCTAACATGTCATAAGATACACCTATCACAAACTCTTAACAAACATTTAGCTATGAGAGAAAAATCGTTTCCATGTCTTTCTCATATTGATTTGGAAATAATCCTCTAGGTGGTGCTTATAGGAATTTACAATAAAAATTTAGGAGCTTACAACTCATCTCGTACCCTCATGATTCTCTCACAACATGTGGCATAAGTTCTTCTAATTTATACTCTTAAGGATGAGAAGTTTATATTCAGGGATACCTTCAGCCAACTACAAATTTATATCATAAGGCCTGACAAAGATTATAAGGTATTAATTATAGCCTTAAAATTCCCATCTAGATTTATGGGTATAAACAATTTGTCAATTGGGCTAATAATTCATAAGATATGCCTCCCACAAATTAACTTATATTCTCTTAAGAGAAATTTGACTATGAGAGATAAATCTTTGTCATGCCTAGCTTACCTTGAGCTAGCAAGAATAATATGGGGGGTGATTATAATACTAAACTTCTTAATTGTATGATATGACAACTTGTCTCTAATCCTCATGGTTCTCCTGTAATGCATGACAGAAGTTCAACTAGTTTGTACTCTCAAGGATGAGAAGATTCTCTTTAGGGATGCCTCTGGTCAAAAATAAATTTCTATATTAGGGCCTAATGGAGAGTGGAGGTGGCCATTATATCCTGACAACACACATTAAAATGTGTTAGTGTAGATAGTTTGTTGATATGGCCAATGAGTAAGAAGATACGCCTCTCATACACCAACTTTAAATATCTTATGAGACATTTAAATATGAGATAAAAATCATTGCCTATCTCACACATCTTGATCTTGAAAGAATCCTCTGGGGGTTCTTATATGACATAACCATAAAAATGTAGGAGCTAATGGTTGATATATAACACTCATGATTCTCTTCTAATGCATAATGGAAGTTGAACTAGTTTTCACTCTTAAAGACACGAAGATTCTCTTCTGGGATGCCTCTAGCCAAATGTAACTTTATATATTAGGTCCTGATAAATATTGGAGGGTGGAAATTATATCCTTAAAACACCCAACTAGATGCATTGATTCATATGGTTCATTGATTGGATTAATGAGTTAGAAGATACGCCTCCTATAAACCAATGTTTAGTCTCTTAAGAGATATTTGGTTATGATAGAAAACCCATTGCTACGTCTCACTCATCTCATGCTAGAAAAAATAATTTAATGGGTAATTATAGGAATTGAACATGAAACTTTAAGATATTACAACTCATATCTAACCCTCATGGTTATCCAACAACACACAAAAAAAGTTTGGCTAGTTTGCACTCTCAAGGAAAAGATACTTCAATTCAAGGATGCTTCTGAAAAACTATAAATTTATGTCTTAGGGCTTTATAGAGAGTGAATGGATACCATTATAGCCTAAAAAACCCTATAAATATGCATTGAAATATATGGTTCATTAATTGAGCTAATGAGTTAGAAGATATGCCTCCTATAAACCAAATTTTAGTCTCTTAATAAACATTTAGCTACGAGAGAAAACTCATTGCCATGTCTTTCTTATCTCAATCTAGAAATAACCATCTAAGGGGCACTTATAATACTCGACCATGAAATTTTATGAGTTGACTAATCATCTCTAACCCTCATGGTTCTCCTACAATGTGTGGTGGAAGTTTGACTAGTTTCCACTCCAAGTGATGAGAAGATTTTATTCATAGATGCTTCCAGCTAACTATAAATTTCCATCCTAGGGCCTAATATAGAGTGAAAAGAGGAAATTATATAATTAAATTCCCATATATATATGTGTTAACATAGATGTTTCATTGATTGGGCTAACGAGTCAGAATATTTGCCTCCCATAGCCCATCTTTTAGTCCTTTAAGACATATTTTATTGCGAGAGAAAATCGGTTGCCATGTCTTTCTCATTTTGAGCTAGTGATAATCCTATTGGAAGTTTTATGGGACTTGACCATGAAAATGTAGGATCTAATGGATCATCTATCACCTTCAAATTTATCTTACGATGCGTGGTAGAAGTTTGATTAGTTTTTCCACTCAAGGACAAGAAGCTTATCTTCAAAGATGAGTTTGGTTGACTACAAATTTTAGTCTTGAGGATTAATAGAGAGTGGATGGTGGATAATATATCATTAAAACTTCCATTTAGACACATACATAAATATGGTTCATCAATCTAGATAATAATTTAGAATACATGCCTCCCACTAACCAACTTTTAATCCCTTTAGAGATATTTAACTACAAGAGAAAACTTGTTGTTGTGTCTCACTCATCCTGAACTGGAATGAAATAATTTAGTGGTTGTCAATAGTATTAACCCATGAAATTGTATCTACTAATGTCTCATCTACAAACCTAATGGTTATCTTATAATGCGTAGTGGAAGTACACTTAGTTTTCCTACTCAAGGATAATAAACTTCTCTTTATGGATGCATCTGACCAACTACAAATTTCATCCTAAAGCTTGATGGAGAGAGGAGGGTGTTCATTATAGTTTTTATATTCTTATTTTTATATGTTCTAGTAGATCGTTAATTAATTAGGCTAACGAGTTAGAATATATGCCCCCCATTGACTAATTTTTATTCACTTTAAAGATATTTAGATACGAGATAAAATTGATTTCCATGTCTCACATGTCCCAATATGTAAATAATACTCCAGGGGATTATTATAATATTTTAATTTACAACTATATCATATGCTTTCTTATCTCTAACCCTTATGGATCTCCTGCAATGTGCGGCAAAATTTCAGTCAATTTTCCCACTCAGAGATGAGAAGCTTCTTTGTAGGGATACGTTTGACATACTATAAATTTTAGTCTCAAATCCTAATGGAGAATAGAGAGTGGAAACTATAGTTTTAAAACACCCATTTATCTTTTTCCATGCATATGGTTCATTCATTGGGATAACGAGTCAAAAAATATGCCTTCCACTCACCAACTTTTAGTCTCTTGAGAGAAATTTGGCTATGAGAGAAACCTGATTACCATGTCTCACTCATTATAATCTAATAATAATCATATAGGGAGTGATTAAATTAATTTACCATGAAACTATAGGATCTAATTTATCATCTCTAACCATCACAGTTCTCCTATAACACACAGTAAAAGCTCAATTAGTTTTCCCACTCAAGTATAAGAAGATTCTCTTCAAGGTTGTATCTAATTAACTACAAATTTTAGACATAAGTCCTAATAGAGAGTGGAGGGTGGTCATTTTAGATTTATAACACCCATCTAGATGTGTCCATGTATATAATTCATCAATTGGGTTAATGAGTCAAAATATATGCCTCCCACTAGCCAATTTTTAGTCCCTTGAGAGATTTAGCTGTGAGAGAAAACTAGTTTTCATGTCTCACTCATCCCAAGCTAGAAATAATCCTCTTGGAGGTGATTATAGGACTTGAACATGAAACTATAGGAGATAATGGATCATCTCTACCACTCATGGTTCTCATGTAATTCACGGTGTAAGTTCACTCAATTTTCCCACTCACAGATGAGAAACTTCTCTTAAGAGATGTGGCTAACCAATTGTAAATTTTGGTCTTGAGGCCTGATAAATATTAGATCATGGACATTATAACCTTAGAATATCCATCCATATGTGTTTACATAGATAGTTCATCTATTGTCATAATGATTCAAAATATACACCTCCCATTGATTAACTTTTGGTCGCTTAAGAGACAATTGGTTGCAAGAGAAAACTCATTTTTATGTCTCACTCATCTGAATTGGAATAAAATCCTCTACAGGGATTCTAATAGGGATCACCAAAAAAACTATAGGAACTAACATCTCATCTCTAACCCTCACGGTTCTCCTACAACATGTGGTGGAAGTTCAATTATTTTTCCCACTCAGGGATGAGAAGCTTCTCTTTAGGGATGCATCCAACCAAGTGCAACTTTTTATCCCAGGACCTAATAGAGAGTAGAATATTTCCTTTATAACATTAAAACACCAATATAGACACATCCATATCAATGGTTTGTCAATTTAGATAAAAAATCAAAAGATACACATACCACTTATGAACCTTTTATATCTTAAGAAACATTTTTGCTACAAGAGAAAAATCGTTATCATGTCTCAATCATCTAAATCTACATGAAATCCTTGAGGGGATATTAATAGGAATTACCCATTAAACTATAGGCATTGATGGCTCATCTCCACCCCTCATGGCTGAGATCAAAATGAGGATATAAACTAAGTTTTAGGCCAAAATAATACATTTTCAAGGTTTTTAACCGGAAAATCAGTCATGTTTCTTCTCATTTCTCATTATAAAAGATGTTTGTAGGGTTTTAGGGAAGTTTTTCAATGTTTAAATTGCCCATTTTTTGGTATCTAGACTCTATAAAGGAGATAAAACTACATGGATCATCTAAATCCCTATAGACAGTCTTAAAACCTAATTAAAAACCCTAACTCATAATACAATAGTTTTGATGATTCAAGTGGTTTGATGAAGTTAAAAGGGTAATGATTGAATAAGGTTATTATTGAAGCATGATCTCATTACCTCCATGTAGACTATGGATTGAAATAGATGATGGAAATACCTTTGACCCCAACACCTTATAGTTTTATGAGGTATGCAAACATATGAAAAGAACATACATGACTATAACAGAGATATAAAGGTTTCTTAATGGATATAATATTTAAACAAAAACCAAAATGAAATTTACATAATATAAAACCATTCAAATGATCCTACAGATGATTTCACAAAACTTTCGTGGTATGTGGGGTAAGAGGATAGTGTTTGTAAGTATGATTAGGCTCTTAAACTTTCCTATAGGGCTGATTAATAAATTTTACAATATTTTATGACCGTATTAATGATAGACAATGGTTCCATGATCATGCAAAAATATTGTAGTGTTTCCAAGGTGTATTTCATGATATAAGGCCAAACAATGGTCTATTTCAAGGTTTTCATAATGGTATAGTACTAGCTTGTAAGGTTTTTATGTATAAACCATCATACATGTCTAGGAAAAAAGGGAAGTTGTAAGTCTAATGAGATTTTAGGAAGAATTACAAGATGTTATAGCTTAATTTAACCATAGATACAAGTCTGTAATAAAATATGAAAGGTTTATGTTAGCAAAAATTTGCCACCATCGATGAGTATCATTCAAAACTTTGGTCATAATGTTCCTAACTTGGTTGATAGTCATATGAAGTGCTTTGTCTTGGTCATAATGGATATCATTATGATAAACCTTGTGTGATTATTAGTAGCTTTAAAGGTCTCCTAGAATGGTCTAGTTGGAAGTGAATTCAAATCACTTAGTTTTGTTATTAGGGTCATTGACGGTGATCATCTCTAAAGTGTTTTAATAAATGTTAAGGTAGTTTTGGAGAAATTAAGGTAATGGTTGCCTATGAAAATTATAAGGATCAAATGAATTTTGATGTCTCTAACATATTCTCAAGATATGACTTTGATATTAATACAAGCTAATGTCTAACTTTATTAATGCTACAATTAGTGTATATTTCATGGTTCGCTGATGAATTTTAGTAGCAGTGTCATATCTCTCTCATTTTTCCTATCTGCTTACCTATTTGTAGCTTGTAGTCATATTATCAGGTCATATGGAGTGTATTACATGGTCATATATTAACTAAGTGTGGATATTATTTTAATAGTCTCTCCTATGAGACCTCTTGATCATCCCCTTTTAACTATTGTCTTGATTTGCACCTTTATACTAAAATAATGATGCTTAGATGATCATATTGAGTTAGTGTTATTGGTTTTAGTCCTTGTTCATGTTCTTAGTGTATCATTGGCAAGTGGAGGGTGTTATTTTGGCTCATCACCTCCTTGGTTTTATTTACTTTCTCTCTCTCCCTTTTCCTAGCAAGTAATAGGCTTAGTTGTAGTTTCAAGGTAAAGTATCAAGCGAACTAGCCCTATCCAGAGATTCACCTCAGTTATTAGGCAACCCATATCCTAGATTTGTCTCCATTCTATCACTTAATTAATGAGGCTTGAACAACCTATTCAAGGGTGAAATTTATAGTGATAAAAGTTTTGACACACTTGATAGGATAAGGATTTCATCCATTGAAGAGTTATTGATGCTACCCTTCAATACATCACCCTTTGGAGGCATGAACACAAGCATCAATGGAAACTCTAGTGAACCACAACTAGTATAAGTAATCCAAATGTCTGAAATTTAGAAATTGGTGTGTATTCTCATCACTCATTTGGTCAAAATACACACCTTATGCCTTCACATTATTCATATCATATTGATATTATTCACGGATTCACCCCAAATGGATCTCAAATAACAACATATCAACCTTATCAGTATTCTTATATATCCCTTTCCACTCCAACTCATCCTCCTTGAAAGCCTACTTATTCCTCTAATAAACCTTGTCAAAGATATGTTGCTCTTACTCAAACCTTCTTAGACTTCAATAAAACCCTTTCTGACATTAAAATGGAAATGTGGGAGCTTGATAAAGAAAAGGATCTTGGTATTATTGTCCATAACCCTTCTAATTAGATTTATAGCATTCATATGATGAGAGACTTAGTGCATTTGAATAAATTTGGGAAGGTAGATATTAAGAGAAATAATCCACAAATGCCAATCAATGATGTAGTAGAAATAAGAGGCTTGATTCAATATATGGACAATATATTATTTCTTCAAGAGAGGCAATAGATTCAATACCATTAGCCTCATGTGATTTCTCCTATTTCACTTCAGTTTGCTCTTAATTTAATCCAACTTGTAATATGCCATCAATTAAAGATTGAGTCTATGCAAGATTCGTCCACTCTTCTTAAAAATGTTAGATCAAAAGAACTCAAAGTCTTCAAGTCCTTCACCCACCCCTCAAGTTGCAACTATATATGAAGTCCAAGATACATCAAAGTTTGATAGAGTGATTGAGGAGTGGATGGATAAGAATGCAACATCCTTAACATAATTTCCTTCTCTATCTCACCAATCATCCTTGAATGAACCTAACCCTCCAAAAATATTAAGTTATACGGACACTCTATCAGGTTTCAATCAAGCCAATGGGTTTTATTTACCTTTCACTCCTTCATTTTTTAAAGAATAACCTATTGTATTGAGGGTAGAAGATCAACATTTAGTTGAAAATGAGAACTTAAAAATAAAATATGATGAGTTAGATGTCCTTGAGAAGCAAAATCAATTATCTATAAGTGGGCCTCAAGAAGGCTATGGGGAAAGTAATTCAAATGTGTATGATGAACATATCCTTATTTTAAGTCCCCATTTTATGGAAGAAAGTAATTTAGTCTTCAAATATGAGGTGAAAGATGATCTTTATGGAATAGTATAAGGTAACAATGGGGTAGCCTCCAATAAAAGTGATAATCTTAAAGATTTTGAATAAGAAGATTATAATTAGGTATGAGAAACATGTGTACCATGTTTTCATGGAAGAATTTGAGTTTCTTGGAAAGCATGTGATGCCTCTAGAGCATGAAGATGAGCCCAAACATGAAGTTACAGAAGTTGGTATCCCCATAGAAGAGGATAATCAAATTTGGCATAATTGGAACATGATGAATTAGACCTTGGGTGGGAAGATGAACTTCCATTAAACATGGAAGAGGAAGAAGACCACTATAGTTATTATGGATTGAGTCTCAATGAAGGTATTCATGATAATCACATATAAATTGATCAAGTTGTAGCTGAATATGAGAGAAAACTTCTTGAAGAAACCTCTACTACTAGTCTTGTTGAGTCTCATGAACAAGATGAAATTTTGAAAGAAGTTGTAGTGGATTATAATGAACAAGAGATAAAGTTTAAATAAGTAAACTTGTAGATATGTCATGGTTCCATTTAAAATTTTAAATCATTGGATAGGTCTGTTGTCCCTAAAAATAAATATAAACAAGATATTGAAGTTAACATCCCTTCAAATGATCAATAGGAAATTTCCTTTTTGGAGGGGCAAGAAATTTTTTGCTCATGCTTGGATAGTAAAACTACATCCAATGAAGAGAATGATAATATGTTTGTCTTGGATAATGAATATAGTGAAAACATGAGTGAAAAATATCTCGAAGAAGACATCATGGTTGCTAGTTTTGTTAAATCTCATGAAAAGGTTTAAGAAGGCCTTGATGACATGTGGCAGTCCTATTTGGACATGTTCAAGGAATTTGAAGATCTCAATAGGTTAAAACCTATATAAGGACATAATGAAGTTGTTTTTGAGAGTTGTAAATCTCTTTGAAAGTCAAAATGCCTTGCAAGTCATCACCAATAGGTTTGATTTCATGATGTAGCAAGCTATGAATGAGATGATACTCCTCAATTTGAGAAAGAAGTAGAGCTTGAGGAGTCAATAGAAGTTGAGGTTTTTAATTCCCCCATGAATCAATGTGTGGTCACATTAGAGGTATCTCTCATTGACAAAGAGAAACATGAGGTAAGATATGAACTTCAAGAGGAATTTATCTTTATAGGAGATATGTTTGTTTCTTTTAGTGCACTTGAAGATAGACCAAATACATTGACAACCAAGGAAATATTTCATAGAGAAAACACAATGTTCCAAAATCAGCTTGCCCATTATTCCAAGTCATCTCATGAAGGAGACCTTATAAATTTTCATTTTGATCATACATGATCAGACCTTAAAGGTTAGTTTTATATAGTAGTTTTTTGTTTTATATTTCTTAAGTTCCTTAGCATAGTATGTGTCTTGTTTATTTTAGTTGTATTGTTGGGGTGTTTTCTTCTTGTTTGTTGTGTGGTTGAAATCAATCAATTGTTTCATCCTTTTCAAGAAGTCACAATCAACTCTGAAGGTCTATTTCATATTTGTGTTGAGATTAGATGACCCCATAGCCCAATGGATGCAAGAAGGCTACAACTCTAGAGGCATAACAAACATGAAATCCTAGAAGTTAGCCAAAATTGGCCACCATGGGTTAGTATCATTCAAAACTTTGGTCATAATGTTTTTACCCTAGTTGATAGTCATATGAAGTGATTTTTCTTGGTCATAATAGATATCATAGTGATAAACCTTGTGTGATTATTACTACTGTTATCAGGTTCATTCAAAGTGGTCATCTCCAAAGTAATTTAATAAGGATTAAGGTAGTTTAGGAGAAATTAATGTAATGGTTGCATATGCAAATTAAAAGGATCAAGTGAATTTTTATGTCTCTAAAGTGTTTTCAAGCTATGTCAAGGTTGTTTATTCCTTTTTCATGTTGATTCAGGTCATTTTCAACATACAAGTGGTGGGACATTATAAAGGCCAATAAATTGAAATATAACAAAGTAATCCACTTGCCAAGGGCTTATAAAATAACTTTTCAACATGGAGATGGTCAGTTCAGGTTAGAAATGGATGATTTTAGTTCCATATGATGTTTTTAGGGCCAAATCATGCTTTTAGCAACATTGAAAGGTCCAAAGAAGACAAAAAAATGTTTCATCCCCTTCATTGAGCTCCTTATAAGCTAGTAAAGGTCATTTTCAAATGCTTGTTTCTTAAAGATGAAGAAGGGTTAGATCAAATTATATTAGGGGTTGATAGGGGATATTATGACCCTGAATATAAAGTAATTTTTTTTAAGGGCTATTATCTATGAACAATAATTAAGAATTTTAGTGGTCTTAAACACTTTCAAAACCCTAAGGGCTCAGTTTTCTCCTTGCAATAGTGTATCAACATTCATGAAATCAAGTTGGTGATTAGAGAGTGATCTCATAATGTATAAAATACCCTTGAAATATCAATATAGTATCAATAATATTAAATTCATACTTGGTTATCTTGAGAGGGACTCATTTGCATTAGCTTAGTATGACTGTCAGGGTTTAGTAAGAGATAAATGTTTTTTGCATGAAATGAGTGAAGGGAGGTTGTTTACAGTGGATTAAACTTCCTCAAGGTTCCTTATAAATTTTAACCAAACAAATAAGGTCAAATTTTTGGTAATTAAAGAAGGCATTAGGGCCTAAAAGGCAAAGAGGCTATACTACCATGCATAAAAATTGGCTGTGTACAACCTGCTAATGTAAGAAGAGAAAGTTATTAACAATGTTATGTGTTTTATCTTTTTAAGGGATATTAATGTGTGATAAATGATTTATATTATGTTCTAATTTACATCCAAATACACCTAATTTAAAGGATTCACTCTAAGATAATTTTTTTTAAAGAGGCCTCATGCTTAAAATATACACCTACAGGTTTACTATAGGTGAAAAATGAAAGGGAAACACGAATCTTGCATGAATATAAATTTTGAGGAGAAAATGAAGTGTGACACCAATGATTAAGTGTTGAGAAGTTATATGTATGGTATGATAAGTAAAACCATTGAGGATAAGATCTATTCTTGGAGCCTAACAATTATTAGGCCTAGAAAAGAATCTATAGGCCTGCTCGCACATTCTGAAGAAAAAGAGGAAGATTTTCTAGTGAATGTGAATTATTAGAGTTATGTGTGGTGTGAAGAGTCTTAAATAAATGGGGTATAATTTTTTGACTTCCCGTGTTGAATAAAAAACTCTCTAAGAAGGGCACCCTCAAGGTCTAGTGAGGTATTAGGCCTAAAATACCTACAAGAATGTCACAGACAGATTGAGAAAAAATGCATAGGTGTTGGATAAGGGATTTAGGAAGTTTGTATAAGTAAAATGGATGAAAAAAAAAGGTTATAATTTTATTATAATCACTATAAGGACAACATCAACTCAAGAGAACCCACTCCCAATGCAAATTCAGTCAAGAAGCCTTAAAATGCACCTACGACTACATACAAAACATGGAGAAAATGTATATTTTGTGTTAGTATTGAGATTAGAAGGTCATATTGAGAATGAATAATCTTTAAAAATGTTTATTGTATGATTAAATGATCTCAAATGAAGAGAAATGTATGAAATAAGATAGAAAGTTTGGTTGTTTGAAAGATTGTGTATGCTTGAAACACAAGCTTCCAAAAATGGCTTGAGTATGGGTTTTATAATATAAGTATTGTGTTGTTTTATATGGAAAATGATATATAAAAAATTCAAACCCATAATTTCATCAAGATCATTAAATTTCATAAAGATTAGATGAGTTAATTTAAGAAACATGTTTAAAATAGGTCTTGAGCCTAGAGGAGACATACAGGCGTGTCACAGGTAGAGTATGAAGAGAACATGATTTTGAGATAAGATTTAGTTTTTAAGGCTTATTAAAGATATGAAGGATAATTTATAATGTTCATAATTTGATTTCCAACGTTGAAATGAGGAAGAGGAACCAAAAAAAAGACCTTTAGGGTCAAAATGGGAAGGTTGCCTCCAAACCCTTGTTATAGGCTAGATCAAGTTTTAGGTCTTTTGAAAGGTCAAATGGATTTAATAAGTGTTGGGAAAAATAGATAGAGTTTTTTTACACCTCATTCAACCATTTCCAAGGAAAAACTAGCAATTAAAAACCTTTTTTTCTCAAAAACTTTTTCTTGACCTCATCACACAGTTTGCACAAGCTCAAGAAGGGTCGTTTGGGATAATCAAAAGGATGCTGAATTTTTAAATGGGACCAAATGAATTTTAGGTATGGTGATAGGGTTACCCCACTAAAAAAATTTGTAATTATTTTATAATTTGAGGGCCTCAACTTTATGAACTATCGTTAAGAAAGCAAATACCCCAAAACTACTAGTTTTATCCTTCAAAGAGATTGATGGAGAAGAATGATGTTTGAAAGGATCCACTACCAACCAATAGTATTGAAATCACACTGAATATAACTTAGGATATCATATGCACATATTTAATCCATTTTTTGGCACATGTGGGTTGGTAAAGGTAAAGAAAATGGCCTAAATTTGTAGGTTACATGCCTAAACTAGGGTATATAGATATATATAGACCTTTTGATCATTTTTGAAGGGTTATTACCCCTATACATAAGTTTTTGAGTATCCATAAGTCCTTAATAGGGATATACATGTTCCAAAAATATTTTTCAATTTGTAAAAGGTATTTTATAAGATTATCTTATTAACAACATGAAGATAAAGAAGCTACAAACCTGACTAAGGTCACTAAGGGCATAAGATGAACATGAAATAAGTATGACCAAGGGTAAGGTAATTTTTATGTAATAAATACCAAGACTACTATGTAATTTGGAGGTGGAAACTAGGTTAAGAATATCAAGTACATGTGTCAAGAATTAGTTCCATTAAAGAAGATAGTTTTAAATGAATAAATATGAGCCATAGAGAGGTCAAGAGACACTCAATGCCACCTAGAGGAAGACATCATTTTACCAAGATGAAACATTTTTAATAGATTTAATATAATTTCATACTTTCAAGATTTCTTGTTCAATACTTGCTTCATCATGAGATGACACTTTTCACAAGCTTCTCTAATGTCCATCTTCTCTCTCCTTCTCATTCTCTTATGTATGTAATACCTTGTTTGGAATTGAAATGGATCCTCAACTTGAGTATGGTGAAGCCTTTCTCATGTAAACACTTGTACTTGCATTTAATATGAATACAAGCTGATTTATAGCCTTATTAATGCTGCATTTAGTGTATATTTCATGGTTAATTGATGAATGTTAGTAGTAGTGTCATATCTCTCTCTCTTTCTCATTTGTCCTATCTTATTACCTATTTATAGGTTGTAGTCATCTTAGCATGTCATATGAAGTGTAGTACATGATCATACATTAACTAAGTGTGGAGATTGTTTCATTAGTGTCTACTGTGAGACCTATTGATCATACCATCTTATAAATTATCTTAATTTTCACCTTCATACTGAAATATTGATTCTTAGAGGCTCATATTGAGTTAATGTTATAGGTTTCAATCCTTGTTCATGTTCTTACAAAAACATTGTAATGAACCCAAAAACTATCAATCCAATAAATTTTTAATAGGCAAAGCTTCTAAAAATAATAATTTGTATTGATTTATATTTAATGACTTGAAATAATTACAACCCAAAACATGCTTAAATAAGCCTCAACTCAGAATTAGAGTTGACATACAAAAATTTTAAAAAAAAACTAAAATCTCAAAAACAAATTCTATTTTTAGTAGATGTTATTTTTAGTAAATTTTGCATGCAAACGCGAGTAGATATAAAAATATCCCAAAATGAACTAAACAATAAAATTATCCTATGGGATAAAATTAAATTAAATTTGACATCTAGTCCTAAAAATATACAATTTCTAAAAATAGAAAATTCTTGAAAAATCATTAAATGGTAATTTCAGACCCTAGGATGATCATGTATGGCCTCTAAAAAAGATAAAAAATAACTCTAAATGGATAGAATGGATTCGGAAATAAATAATTTTTTTGAGATGGTCTCTTTGGTGCATAGAATATCTCAAATGGAACTATGAGTCAAAAATTATATCCTCCAGAAGATTGGCCTATTTTTCTAAATCACATTAGAAAGTGGAGGGTGTTATTTTGGTGCATCACCTCCTTGTTTTTGTTTAGTTTATCTCTCTACATTTGATAAAAAGAAATAGGATTAGTTGTAGTTTCAAGGTGAAGCATCAAGGGAGCTATATCTATCTAGAGATTCACCTCATTGATTAGGCCACCCACATCCTAGAGGTCTCTCCATGCTATCACCTAAGTGAGGAGGTTTGAAAAACCTACTCAAGGTTGCAATTTATAGTGATAATAGTTTCCATGATATTATAAAGAGAAAATAGGGTTTCATGTATATAAAATAAAAGTGAAGGTTTGCATTCATAATTTCAAACACTTACATGGTATTAATAAGGTTTCAACAATAAGAGGTAGTTTTTCCAATAATTTTAGGCATGTTTTCAAGCCCTTAGCCATGTTTTTAGGTTTTTCTAAGAGGATGCAATGGAGAAATAATATTAATAAGTATTATAAGTGAGAAACGTGTTAGTAGGTCTGAGTGAGATCTCAATCGTCATGTAAAATCCCATATACAAGCCTACAAGTCAAGGTTTCCATGATTGTTTTAAGGACTGAAAGGTCTTAGAGGGTTTTGTATCAAGATCTCAAGGTGGTCAAGAATATCACAAGTTTTTATAGGTATGAACAAGGGTTTAAAATCTTCTCAAGATCAATCTATAGGTCTTCAACATATTTAAAATATTCAATTGGTCTCTTATATCTTTTCGTGTTTTCAAGATGAATTTCAAGCATGGTAAAAACCCCAAGTTGTAGGCCTACAATATTATTTTTTTAGGGTGTTTGATAAATCTGTCACCAAGGTCCTAATCACATTTTTAATAATTTTTCAAGTTTAGAAGACAGAGAGGTTTTAAAACATGAAGATTGTAGGTATATGAGAATATGAGGACACAAATCAAGGTTTCAATATTTTTGATGTTAAAAGTAAAAAATACCATGACCTAGCCATAGATTTAAGTATATAACAAGAATACAAGAAACCATGGCAAGTAAGTGAAGACTCTTAAGGATTTTAAGCATGATTGAGAATAAAAGGAGTTTTCAAGCACCTACAACCATGAAGGCAAGTCTTTAGGGACTAAGAAAAAGTCTTTTCAACCAATATGTGGTTTTAGTTGCTTAAAGAGCTTCTTCAAAGCATGGAAACCATTTGAAACCTCCTCTTTAAGATGTGAAACCTATTCAAGTAGTTTATTGTTATGACAAGCATGTATAGGAGCTATAGATTGGCAAATTAGGGTTGTTTTGGAAAGAATAAAGACCTATTTTTACACAAAAGACCTAGTAAGGGATTTAGACATTAAGAACAGGTCAAGATCAGCTATAGTCTCTCCAACATGCATGCATAATATAAAGTGGCAACTTAAAGGCTCTTAAAGTTAAGAATACCAAGTCTATTTCATGGTAACATTTCTCAAAAAGACAAATAGATTTAAACAAAAAGGGGGGGGTGATTTACACTCCACTATGCCAAGCTTCATTGTACTCATTATAACATCAATATATTAATTTGATGAAACTTAAACATTTGAACTATCCATGAACATATAAAATAATAATAATGACATATTAAAGAAGTAAATATGTATACACAAATTAAATAAAAATGTATGATTCACATTTAAATATGTAAAATAGTATATATGTGTATACAAATTATGTCATAAGAACATCAAAAATAGAACATATATTGAGATACAATCTAAACCATAACATGTACATATAAATAATGTGCTATATAGGCATACAATGTGGGCCATATCAGTATACAAAATAGATTATGCTTACAACTAGATCCATAACACAACAACTAGTTCTCCTTATTGTCATCACCTCCAAATAAATTGTGCTTCCTTGCCATAGATGTAGAACTAGAGGTGATACATGACTCATTATGGTGAGAAACACACCTCTCAGCATGTGAAGTATCAAATGTATCTTCTACAACCTTGGAAAATTGTGGTGTCTACACAACATATGAAATATAAATTTTAATGTATTAAAATCATATATTAAAAATGATATAGTTGCCTTGAACAAAATTTTGAAATAAGTTACTTCTAGACACACTGTATGCCATCTAAATGGTTGTCTTGGGCTATGTGACCATGAATATATCCACAATGGAATATTCTATGGATCACACATATATTTTTAGATCTAGATATGAAAAAAATTATAAATATGATAGAATATCATTGCTTAAAGCTGAAAAACAATTTTACAATGTTCTCACCTATATATGCCTTTGAATTAGGTGTTATGAGGGAGATAGTGGGCATTGTTTTGATTCATGTGGGATACCCATAACATATTTCATCATATATAAAAATAAGAAATGAAAGAGGTCAATTATGAATCAAATAAAACTAAACCTAGTTTAAGATAAATCAAATTTAATATTATTCCTTTTGTACATAAAGAGTGTTAGGATTAAAAGCATAATTGATTACCTTGTATAAGCAACTAAACACGGAATTAAACCAGAAGTTATAAGTAACTAGAAATCGAAAACAACATAGAATATGAGAGACAATACAATCTTGTATTAACACTCTTCCAAAAGGAAATACAATGAATAAATCACACTCTTCCCACACCTCTTGGGCGTACCAATAATTCTCCCTCAAGAGTTCTCTCTCTCAATTACAAACCAACTCAAACACAGAGTTGTTCCCTCCACTAGTCAATAACAATACTGCCAGTACCACCAAGTACTCAAAGTACTCCAAGTAGATCTCCCTGATCTTGCACACCTAAAAATCAACTGATCTTACTTACCATGTAGATCTCCCATGATCTTGCTACCTACAGATCAACCTGATCTTACAATTGGAAGGATCTCTTCCTTGTCCTTGATTACAATATAGCCCCATCGGTCTCTTAAATAGATCCCATGCAAACAATAATTAGACTTCCTAATTACAATAATTAGAAACACAGACTCAAGACTAAAATTAGTCTTTTACATGCAAACTGACTGTCTGTCTAAAATTAGACCAGTTATGGAAGCGCATACAAACGCATGCACACACAGGTTGCCGACATCAGTTCCTGTCTGACTGATGTTGGCTGACCCCTAACTGACATCAGTTACTACGTACATTGAAGATGACTGACGTCGATTGATCAGATTGACGTCAGTTGCTTTGCAACTCAACAACCTCCTCCATTTGCATTAGTGAAGCTTTTAGCTCCACAACTTAACAATCTCCCACTTGGAGATAAATAGCTTCACCTATACCTATACCTATACATCATCTAATTTTGTTTCCTAGCTTGTATCCCTCTTCAAGTTCAATCTTGAAGACCAACCACCACATATCTTGTGGTGCTACTCCTGTCATCCAAGTAACCTGCCATATCCGAATCTACATACCCATGTAGAGAAGTGCTTGACCCTGCATAGCATGTTAATCTATTGCTGGTCCCTCTCAAATATTTGAGAATCCACTGAACTGCTTTTCAGTGCTTCTTTCCCGAATTGGCCACAAAATTGCTGAAAACTCCCACTGCTTGGGTAATATCAGGTCTAGTACACATGTACTCAACCTTATCATGTGATTTGGGACACTGTTATGTGAATTGTCCATCCATAGGTGTGCTAACTGGTTCTGCATCCTGCATATTGAACCTCTCCACTACCTTATTCACATAATCATCTTGAGACAACATCAACCTGTGACTTTCCCTGCCTCTAGAAATACTCATGCCAAAGAATTTCTTTGCTGCTTCCAAATCCTTCATGGCAAACCTCTGAACTAATTTTACCCTTAGCTCAGCAACGCCCTGCATGTGTGACCCTACAACAAGCATATACACTACATACAGTAACAGGATAATGTAGCTAATATTATCCAACCTGGTAAAGTAAACACAATGGTCATATTGACATTGACTAAATCCATGCTTTGTCATACACCTATCAAACCTTAAACACCATTGTCTTGCAGCCTGCTCAAGACCATATAACCTGGCCTTCTATCTCAGGTGTCCATTCTCTCCTTTCTTTAATCTGGGAATCCATTCATCTTTCAGTGTTTTCATCCTGGCTGGAAACTCTACCAAATATCCCATTTGGTTCTCTTCCAAAGAATTCATGCCATGCTCCCACTATTTCCTGGATTCTACCTGCATTGCCTCTTCAAAACTTCTTGGTTCTTGACCATCAGTGAGCAACAAGTAGTGTAAAGAAGGGAAATAATGAATTTGAGGCTTATTTACCCTTTCAGTCCTCCATATGGGTGTTTGAGACTCCTTGACAGCTTGCTGTCTGCCCAAAATCTATTTTAATAGAGACTGATGTCAGTCACCTCTCAGTTTGCACCCGATCGATGTCGGTTCCATGCGACTAACCTAACTGTCGATGTCGGTATCCACCTGCCTAACACCACTGACTCTAGTCTGCACATGACTATCATCGGTACCTGCCTATTCGACGTCGGTTCTCTCCTGACTGACATCGGTAACTATGTTTTCCTGTGAGTGATGATTTTTACCCGCGAGCTCACTTTGAATCATAACCTTGTCTAAACTACCTTGCTCAAAATTATTTATCCCCTTGAGCTGATCTTTGTCCATCATCTTCTCCTTGAAAACCAAGGCTTTCCTATTCTTGTCAAAAACATCAGATTTCCTCTTTATGCAATAAACCCGATCCTTTCTTGTAGCACGAGTTTCAAGAAACCTCACTTTCTCCTATAGCTTATAGAAATCTTGATCTATGCTTTTCGAATATGAACTCTTACCTTTTGACTCAAGAACATGCATCCCCTTCTTACTCATGTGACCAAGCATACAGAGCCACATCTTCACATCTACATCTGAAGTAGATAAACCAGAAGGAGAATCAGTAATACAAGTAGATAGATAAAGAGTACGTACTTTCTTACCTCTTGCTAAAACAAGTGCACCCTTGGAAACTTTCCAAGATTCCACTATGAGAGTTACTGTGCATCCCTCATCACCCAACTTTCCAACATAAATCAAATTCCGCTTTAGGCTTGGGACATACATGACCTCCTTCAACACCCATGTGTTTCCCATCTGCAATTTCAGCTACACTTTCTCTTTACCAACCATTTGACAAGGCTTACCATCCCCTAAATAAATATTTCCAAAGTCTCCATGGACATAATCATGGAAAAAATCTCTATTTGGGGTTGCATGGAAAGAGGCACCAGAATCTAAAACCCAAGATTCCACTTTATCCAAGGAACATACAAGAGCATCCTGTGCAACAATACCTGCAACATCTACTTCTTCATTTCCTTCATGCTGATCTTCTTTCAACCAACAATTTTTCTTTACATGCCCTTTCTTTCCACAATTCCAGCAAATTATACTGCCATACCTAGATTTGGATCTCCTGCCTATCTTTGACCTTGATTTCCCTTGCTTTCTCTTCTCTCTTTGCCTTCCCTTTCTTTCAACACTTAAAGCATTACCTGATGATTCCCCTGTGCTTTTTCTGTGAATTTCTTCATTCAAGATTACACTAACAACATCATCAACTTTCAAGATTTTTGAATCAGACGTAGTATTATTAACTGTCATTACCAAACTATCCCAACTTTTAGGTAATGAGCATAAGATTAAGAGAGCCTTAATTTCATCATCAAAAGCTATATTGACTAAAATTAATTGATTTACTAATCCATGGAAATCACTAAGATGACTATGTACCGATCCACCTTCCAGCATTTGCAAATTAAATAATTGCTTCATAAGAAATACCTTATTCGAAGCTGAGGGTTTTTCATATAAATTTCCCAAAGATTCCATTAACTCTATCATTGTCTTAGCCTGTGATAAGTTGGAAATCACAGATGATGTCAGGCTCAACCTTATAGATCCCAGAGCCTTCTGATCAAGAACATTCCATTCTTCATCTTTCATATCTGTGGGCTTGCATGCAATCCCACCCAACGGTAAGTACAGATCTTTCTGATACAGATAATCTTCTATCTGCATCCTCCATAATTGATAATTCTTGCCATTCAATTTCTCCATTCTTAGCTTACTTTCTTCTGCCATTGCTATACTCCCACTCAAATAGAAACCCCTGTGAGTGACCTGTAATCAACAAACACTAACCTGCTCCGAACCAGGCTTTGATACCACTTGTTAGGATTAAGAGCACAATTGATTACCTTGTATAAGCAACTAAACACAGAATTAAACCAGAAGTTATAAGTAACTAGAAATCAAAAACATCACAGAATATGAGAGACAATACAATCTTATATTAACACTCTTCCAGAAGGAAATACAATGAAGAAATCACACTCTTCCCACACCTCTTGGGCGTACCAGTAATTCTCCCTCAAGAGTTCTCTCTCTCAATTACAAACCAACTCAAACACAGAGTTGTTCCCTCCACTAGTCAGTAATAATACTGCTAGTACCACCAAGTACTCAAAGTACTCCAAGTAGATCTCCCTGATCTTGCACACCTGGAAATCAATTGATCTTACTTACCATGTAGATCTCCCCTGATCTTGCTACCTATAGATCAACCTGATCTTACAATTGAAAGGATCTCTTCCTTGTCCTTGATTATAATATAGCCCCATGGGTCTCTTAAATAGATCCCATACAAACAATAATTAGACTTCCTAATTACAATAATTAGAAACACAGACTCAAGACTAAAATTAGTCTTTTACATGCAAACTAACTGTCCATCTAAAATTAGACCAGTTCTAGAAGCGCATGCAAATGCACGCACACATAGGTTGCCGACGTCGGTTCTTGTCTGACCAATGTCGATCGACCCCTAACCGACGTCGGTTGATCAAACCGAAGTTGGTTGCTCTGCAACTCAACAACCTCCTCCATTTGCATCAGTGAAGCTTTTAGCTCCACAACTTAACAATACAATGTTCTCACATATATATGCCTTTGAATTAGGTGTTATGAGGGAGATAGTGGGCATTTTTTTGATTCATGTGGGATACCCATAACATATTTCATCATATATAAAAATAAGAAATGAAATAGGTCAATTATGAATCAAATAAAACTAAACCTAGTTTAAGATAAATCAAATTTAATATTATTACTTTTGTACATAAAGAGTGTTAGGATTAAGACAACAATTGATTACCTTGTATAAGCAACTAAACACGGAATTAAACTAGAAGTTATAAGTAACTAGAAATCAGAAACAACACAGAATATGAGAGACAATACAATCTTGTATTAACACTCTCCCAGAAGGAAATACAATGAAGAAATCACACTCTTCCCACACCTCTTGGGCATACCAGTAATTCTCCCTCAAGATTTCTCGCTCTCACAACCAATTACAACCACAACTCAAACACAGAGTTGTACCCTCCACCAGTCAGTAACAATACTGCCAGTACACCAAGTACTACAATTTTACAATGTTCTCACCTATATATGCCTTTGAATTAGGTGTTATGAGGGAGATAATGGGCATTGTTTTGATTCATGTGGGACACCCATAACATATTTCATCATATATAAAAATAAGAAATGAAAGAGGTCAATTATGAATCAAATAAAACTAAACCTAGTTTAAGATAAATCAAATTTAATATTATTCCTTTTGTAAATAAAGAGAATGTCATAGAAGGATAGAAAGAGAGAGAAAATATTCCTTCATGTACCATAACTATGGTGTATACAAAATATATATAACTAATTGGACAAATATATATCACTAAAAAACTAAAATTTAGGTACATAATACACAAAGTTGTGACTTAATGTTAAATAATAATTTTTATGTAATTTTTAACTCTCCAAACCTGTGTGTATGGTGTTGTAGTGATGATTACAGCCTCACCAATGAAATATAAGCCAATTGAGGTACCTAATATATCAATGATCATTTATACAATCAAAAAATGAAAATTTCAATCAAATATTAGTCGTTTAAGTAAACACATACTAAAAAATAAACGTAATACTATTTTACATACATAACCAACTTTAATTAAAATTAAACATGTGTGTCAAATATAGATAGTAAAGAAGATAAGTCCCATATAACAGGCTATTGTGTGATGAGGGGAGGTGGTGAAGTAACTATATATGGAATAAATTTTGGCATGCTAGTGTCATGAGGTGTTGAATTATATGCAAGTGACATAAACTCTGGCATGCCAGTCTCCTGATCTCTTGGAGTAACTCTAGATGGTGTATACTTAGTGTGTTAGTGCCCTTAGGTATTGAAAAACTATATATGGAGTATAATGTTTTATATTGTTGTCTAGAGATATTTAGATAATATAAATGGCATAGAATATTAGGTACTAGTGTGATACACAGATGTAGGTCTAGCCTCCACTGATGTAGTCCATGTATGTCGCACTTGAATAGCAGGTCAAGTACAATTCCTCTCACATGATGTGTAATGTTACACATGAACTATATGATGCCTAATAGTAGGAGAGAGACTAGCACCAATAGTAGGAGGGACACTAACACCAATACCACTAGAACTAATAGTAGGATGGATGTTGGAAATATTTTCATTGATGTCAAAGGTCTAGTATTATTGGTGATAAAGGCCCCATTTCATTTAATGTTGTTTATCTTGGCTAATGTGAGTTAGTATTTATTTAATATTAATGAATATATTTTTGGTTGCACATGAGACAAAAGAAGGGCCCATGGAGAAGTCGAAGAGCCATGGGATAAAGACAAAAGAAAGATGAGATGCATTTTCCCATGAAGAGTCATCTTGGGGAATACCAAGAGTCACTAAGTGAAGACAAAAGAGTAAGGGAACAATTTCTCATGAAGGGACACTTTGAGGAATATGAAAAGTCACCAAAGATAAGGACAAAAGTGGGAAGGACATTTTTGGTCATGAAGGGTCACCACATGACTTTTCGAAGGCTTGAATATGAAGGGTCATACAAGTTTGGTGCCATTTTCCATGAGGATTGAAGGGTCACAAAGGGGGAAGGCCAACGGTCATTTGGAATCCTATAAATAAAGGCTTGAGAAGCCATTTGTAATATGAAAGAAAGAGGTTGATTTGATATTGTAATATCTAGTTTAGAAGAGCAATTGTGAGAGATGAATATGATTTGTTTTGGTTATATCTAGCTTAGAAGAGCAAAGGTGAGAGAGAGAGGAAAGAGATGTTGTATTGAACTATCATTTGTTGAGATAGCAACATTGAGAGATAGGTGTGTGGTATACACAAAGGGTTGGTGCTCTTGTGGGTTGGTGCTCACGAATTGTTACTGGGTTGGTGCTCAGCAAAGGGGTTGGGGCTCGTATAGGTTGGTGCTCATGAATAGTTGCTAGGTTGGTGCTCGAAAAAGGGGTTTGAAGCTCCTATGGGTTGGTGCTCGGCAAAGGGGTATGGTGTTCTTGTGGGTTAGTTCTCATGAATATACTTGATATTGTTTTTCATGGTTTTTCCCACATTGGGTTTCCATGTTATATCTGGTCTCTCTCTCTATCTTGTGTGATGTTTATTGTTTGAGTTTTATTGCATATCTTGAATGTTTGATTAAGTGGAATTTGATAAAGGGAAAGTGTTATAAGATATATGATATACTGATTCACCCCCCCTCTCAATATATCTCATGCTTAACAATTGGTATCAGAGCAAGTTCCTTTTTTAAAAAGTTTTACAGCTTGAAGGTAGATCAAGAAAGCACAAGATGACCATACATAAAGGTGCATCTGCAAGCAAAAGAATAGTTGATCAAGAAGAAGAAGAGGAGGAAGCTAAAGTGAATATGGAAGTGAGAGGTTGATTTGATATTGTAATATATAGCTTAGAAGAGCAATTGTGAGAGATGAATATGATTTGTATTTGTTATATCTAGCTTAGAAGAGCAAAGGTGAGAGAGAGAGAGGAAAGAGATGTTGTATTGAACTATCATTTGTTGAGATAACAACATTGAGAGATAGGTGTGTGGTATACACAAAGGGGTTGGTGCTCATGTGGGTTGGTGCTCACGAATTATTGCTAGGTTGGTGCTCGGTAAAGGGGTTGGTGCTCCTATGGGTTGGTGCTCAAGAATAGTTGCTGGGTTGGTGCTCAATAAAGGGGTTTGAAGCTCCTATGGGTTGGTTCTCATGAATTGTAGCTGGGTTGGTACTTGGCAAAGGGGTATGGTGCTCCTGTGGGTTTATTCTCATGAATATACTTGAGATTGTTCTTCGTGGGTTTTCCCACATTGGGTTTCCATGTTATACCTGGTGTCTCTCTCTATCTTGTGTGATGTTTATTGTTTGAGTTTTATTGCATATCTTGAATGTTTGATTAAGTGGAATTTGATAAAGGGAAAGTTTTATAAGATATATGATATACTGATTCACCCCCCTCTCAGTATATCCCATGCTTAACAATTGGTATCAGAGCAGGTTCCTTCAGAAAGGGTTTAACAGCTTGAAGGTAGATCAAAGAAAAGCATAATATGGCCAAGCAGCTAAAGAAGGAGAATCAAGAGTTGAAATCTGTGGTTGAGGCTCTTAAGGAAAAGGTGTGTATCTTGGATTCTAAGTTGGCTATAGAAGTAAAATAAAATAAGATATTTATTCAGGATCTTAAGAATTAGTTAGAGGTTGAAAATTCAATTTTAACATCAAAAGAAGAAGAGTGTAATCATTTGAAGGATGAGTTAGGTTCTTTAAAGGATAATCATGAGAATCTTATAATCAAGGTTGAGAAATATCATGAAATATTGGTCCAAGGAAAGAAGGATGTAGGTTTTGAAGGCAAATCAAAGAAGTCAATCGAGTAGCCCAATGCTTTTAAGTTTTCAAATTCTTTTCAAGGCTGTTGTTTTGTTTGTCATCATGTTGGTCATACGGCAAGAGACTGTAGGAGGAGAAGAAATCAATCAAAGGGAGATCTCAGTCACATTCAATAAAAATTTATGAGAAATATTGTTTGATTTTGTTGTCATAAGGTTGGCCATATTGCTAAATTATGTCCAAAACAAGTAAAGAGATCTTCAAAGTATGTCAAAGGTTATAGAGCCCATAAAAGATATGAGAAGAGTCAAATTAAGGTTTGGAGACCTAAAATAGTAAAGTTTGATCAGGCTGAGTTTAAGAATGAAAATGAATTACTTGCTATAGTAGATAAAGAATCAGATAAGAAGGATTGTGCAGAATCTCTTGTTACATTTGAGCATGAGCTTTGTCAAGATAAGATAGTTGCAAAAGTTGAGAAGATGAATAGCATCATAAGTGATAAGGTTAGTAAGTTAAAAAGGTTAGACAAGCTTAAACAGATTCTAAAAGAAAAACACAAGAAGATCAAGGAAGAAACAGAGGAGATGTGGGAATCTCCTGAGATTTGTTTCTAGGACCCTTTTGTGTGGGGGTGTCTCTTCTATGCTTCAAGGAGACACTTTTAAGAAAATTGAAGCATGGTGGATGCTATTGGGTCTTGGCTATGTTGCATGACAAGAAGGTGAGTTGGCAGATTAATTTGTATATCTTTTGAGGGAATATATTTTTTAAAGAAAATTTTGCATCGGTGTTAAGGTTGAGGCTATTAGAATGATTCTTGCATATGTAATGTTTCAAAGTTTTAAAGTGTTTCAAATGATTATGGTCACAAGAAATTAGAATGTTGAAAAAGAGCTAACAGTTTCAAGAAGAAAGTTTAGACATGTTCATGGTAGAAAAAACAACATGAAGATTCTATGATGGTTCAGACAACTCTGCATGTAAGAGGTAAAGATCAGCCATGGTTAATTGATAGCGGATGTTCGAGACATATGATAGGAGATAAAAGTAAATTCATATCTCTAAAGAAGATCAATGGTGGTACAGTGAGATTCAGAGATAAAACCACTACCAGGATAGCTGAAAAATGTACATTAAGTTTGGATATTAGTATAACCAAAGCTATGAATGTTTTGTAAGCATAATCTATTGAGTGTAAGTCATATATGTGATCAAGGATACACCTTAAAGTTTCATGCAGAAGGCTGTGAGATTAGAAAAAAATATTCAAATGATTTGATTGCAGATTCTCAAAGGATAGGCAATGTTTTAATCAGATATCTTCTCAAAGACATGCAAGAGGAGTTGGGAGTAATTTATATTACTTCCTACCATTGATGTTCAACATCAAGTGAGGGGGAGCTAAGTGTTATCTCCAGGTAGGCCCTTTGCCATTGATGTCAAAGGGGGAGAATAATAGGTATAGGTACAGGTGCAAAAAATAGGTACAGGGAACAGATATAGGTTGCTACAGTAAGGGGGAGTTACTGTATGTTTTCAGATGACA
Source organism: Torreya grandis (assembly GCA_037957365.1). NCBI lineage: Eukaryota > Viridiplantae > Streptophyta > Pinopsida > Cupressales > Taxaceae > Torreya > Torreya grandis. The sequence continues at coordinate 1,318,269 of JARHVA010000697.1, forward strand.
GTATGTGCAGGTGATAGGTTGTGGCTATTTCAGGATTGAGGTTGCCATCAATGACAAAGGGGGAGATTGTTGGAAATATTTTCATTGATGTCAAAGGTCTAGTATTATTGGTGATAAAGGCCCCATTGCATTTAATGTTGTTTATCTTGGCTAATGTGAGTTAATATTTATTTAATATTAATGAATATATTTTTGGTTGCATATGAGACAAAAGAAGGGCCCATGGAGAAGTCGAAGAGCCATGAGATAAAGACAAAAGAAGGATGGGACACATTTTCCTATGAAGATTCATCTTGGGGAATACCAAGAGTCACTAAGTGAAGACAAAAGAGTAAGGGCACAATTTCTCATGAAGGGACACTTTGAGAAATATGAAAAGTCACCAAAGATAAGGACAAAAGTGGGAAGGAAGTTTTTGGTCATGAAGGGTCACCACATGACTTTTCAAAGGCTTGAATATGAAATGTCATACAAGTTTGGTGCCATTTTCCATGAGGATTGAAGGGTCACAAAGGGGGAAGGCCAAAGGTCATTTGGAATGCTATAAATAAAGGCTTGAGAAGCCATTTGTAATATGAAAAAAAGAGGTTGATTTGATATTGTAATATCTAGCATAGAAGAGCAGTTGTGAGAGATGAATATGATTTGTATTTGTTATATCTATCTTAGAAGAGCAAAGGTGAGAGAGAGAGGAAAGAGATGTCGTATTGAACTATCATTTGTTGAGATAGCAACATTGAGAGATAGGTGTGTGGTATACACAAAGGGGTTGGTGCTCCTGTGGGTTGGTGCTCATGAATTGTTACTGGGTTGGTGCTCAGCAAAGAGGTTGGTGCTCCTATGGCTTGGTGCTCACGAATAGTTGCTGGGTTGGTGCACGACAAAGGGGTTTGAAGCTATTGTGGGTTGGTGCTCATGAATTGTAGCTGGGTTGGTGCTCGACAAAGGGGTATGGTGTTCCTATGGGTTGGTTCTCATGAATATACTTGAGATTATTCTCCATGGTTTTTCCCACATTGGGTTTCCATGTTATATCTGGTGTGTCTCTCTATCTTGTGTGATGTTTATTGTTTGATTTTTATTGCATATCTTGAATGTTTGATTATGTGGAATTTGATAAAGGGAAAGTTTTATAAGATATATGATATAATGATCCACCCCCCCTCTCATTATATCCCGTGCTTAACAATGGACACTACTAGATGTCCCACCACTTGAAGCCTATGTAGAATTCCTTAGTGTATGCATCCCATGGTCAATTGTAACCTGCATGAGACTAGTAACTACCTCAAGGGTGTCCATTTGTGTGGTATGATGCAAAATTTTATGGATAAAAGCATGTTTTATTGTCTTTCTATTTCTCTAAACTTTTTAAGGATAGTTTTGGTCCCACCTAACACTAGGTCTATCAAATGAGGACCCACCTCTCCTACCTTGGGAGGCCTTCATGTCAAAATAATTTGGTATTTCTTGCAGCACAAACTCACAATAAAGTTTTCTCAAAAAGTATAAGGGACCTTATTATTATTGAATGGAGACTTGTCAAATACCATCCACCACCTATCACAAAATCTATCTTTTTATCCCTATATGAACACACCAATTAATGCTAAAATGTTGGAAATGTGTTGGTGGTGGTTAATTGGTTCCAGGATTAAGAGTCAAAGTACACACATCTTATTTTGTTATCCTTTTTGTAATGTCATCATATGACAATTTATCAAAAAAACATTATTTTAATACCTCTCTTTATGCAATATTGCATCAAGTTGTGAAGTGGCATTTCCCACTTCATTAAACACGACCTCCAATATACTCCCAAGTTAATTATGCCCACTGCACGACTTGAGGGGTGATGCAAACTATTGATAATAATTTTAAATTATTGGCATTTTGTATTATATTATTTATACAATTTGTCTTCTTCTACGAAGTCAAACTATTGAGGCTTTTGACCACAATTTTGTTCTATGTTATTTTCATGCATTGGTTCCATTGAATTTTGTATCTATATTTATAAAAATAAAAAAATTATAAGGAAATATGAGAGATTTCAATAGAAATTTAGTTTCAAAACCATACACATAAAAACATATAAATTAAAAACCTGAAATTAAAATTTAACAATAAACATACATGGGATTGCAATCAAAATATTGAATCACAATGATAGGATGCAAAGGCAAAACACACATGTCCTCTTCAAAACACAGAGTTCCTTCAAGGAAAAAAAGGAATTAGTGGGTTTGATTAAGGCTTGGGTAAAACAATAAAAAATAAAGGCCATACACCCTTTTATAACCACAAAGGGTATATGCCCTTTATGGGCTAACAAGCATACACACTTTGTGGCCCCCTTTTTATAACCATAAAGGGCATATGCCCTTTTGCTTTGGCACTGTGCCAAGTAATTTTAGAAATGGAAATTTAAAAAAAATGCCATATGCCCTTTTGAAAAGAGTGTTTGCCCTTTTGTAAAATAAAAATCTCCCCATGATTGTCACTTTTTTTGTCTCCCAACTTTGTGCATCTGCCCAGATATCAACTCATTCAAAAACACCTGATTCATGCACATGAACAAGACTCATCATGGTATCACTGTAGTATGAAGAGATATAAATAAAACTAAATTTATCAATTGTTTATTCATTATAAAAATAATAAATATCTCTTTTTATGTGATCCAATAAAATCTCATCAAAGTATACATAAGATAAATCATAATAACAATCATTAATAAATAACATATTAATGGGTCCAACTCCAATTAATAATTAACCACGTGCTAAGCGAAGGTGAGGCTAGGTGGGGTGTTATAGGTGAATCAAACAAATGATGAAGTTTTTACATGTCAAACCAAATATGCAAATGATGTCTTGAAAAAGTTTATAAATTTTAATAGTAAACCAATACAACAATATTTATAATAGGTCAAAAACTAAGCAAAGATATTTGTAATATTTTTGTATAAGATTGGTAGGAAAATTGATGTATTTGATAACTATAAGACCTAAAATTATGTATGTAGTGAGATTAAAATTCAAGTTCATGTAAACTCAAAAGGAGAATCACTTATAAACTGAGAAGATAAGTTTAAGATATCATAATGGGACTAAGAATCATGGTATTTTACCCATGTTAATGGATCTGTGGTATCTAGTAAAAAGCCCTCTAGGGAAAATAATGTTGGTTGGATGCCTTCACCTCTAGGAGTATTAAAGCTCAAGTTTGATGGGGAATCTTAGGACAATCCTTGATCTTTTGGAGCAAAGTGTATCATTCAAAATTGTGTTAGCTTCTTGATTTGGGTTGCTTCATTCAAATTTGTCTATGGGATCAATAACAAAATTATGGCTCAAGATTTGTCTTTGCAAGTTAATCTAGTTTTGGAGTGTTGCATTTCAAATGTGATAATCGAAGGTGACTCAATGGTCATAATATAGTATTTACAAAATAGGAAAGCATGTGCATGACATATTGAAAACACCTTGGTTCGGGCTTGGGATCCTTTGATCTTGTTCTCTTCCTATGAAACTATTCATTATTTTCATGAAACATAGTCGGTGGAAGACTTCTTAGCCAATCAAAGAATTGAGAAGGTCAAAGATTTCATTTATGATAAATCTTATGGGGTTTTGGATTATGACACTCCTTAGTATATCCAATTTCTAAGACCTTCACATATTAGGGTGTGTTACATTGGTGTTTTGGGAGGCTTATTATAGTGTATGGCTCTAATCATTGTTTGATATGAGATAATTTATTTTTTTATTGTAATTCATGTCTGTGACTCATGTCAAGGTGGGAGAGTCAAATCCATTTATTATTATCTTTGCCTTTTTTGCATGGTGTATCCTCAAGGAGATCTTTTGTCTCTATGAGGGACTCTAGGTTTAGGATTATATGCAGGAAAGTATGGACTATTTAATGCAACTCACCATTAACAAGCAACTATTGAGAATGAGTGCAAATAAGTGAGTATGTCTTTTAAAGGTAGTGTTAGTGAAACATAGATTAAACATGTGTCCATGGTACATTATGGTCAGATTCTGGAGGTGGTCAAAGTAATGGTGAGTTATGTTTATTTGGTTACTCTATATAGAGTAAAGGTAAACTCAGATTTACATCTTTTTTTCTTAGGAATTTCCTATTGGTTGTGGAGGATAAAGATTTGGTGAAGGCAGTGGTAGAGGCACTGATAAGGCCACATTTTTAGTTTGGTTTAGATGAAGCCGTTATGAGTTTTCAAGATACAATTCAAATTGAATTGCCACTCTCAGGTAGAGAGACATTTGGTCTTATCCCTCTCTGAGTCTTCTAATAATTAGACATGCATTTGGTTGAATCTTTGGCATTCATTGATCAAGTGCATGAGTCATTCAGTCTCTGGTCCATTTAGGGAAGTAGATCCCTTTGGTGTATGTTGATTCTATGAGGATTTCCCTTCCCTCATTTGAGGCATTGTTTGCACTGCATTCTTCTAATTAGGTGCATGTTTCTATAAGGTTTTTGGTTAGGTTATTCAGGGGTGGTAGAGGAATACAACTTCTTATCAGGTTATTAGAAGTCACATCAGATGGGGTGTCTTAGCACAAAAGAGAGATGGTATCAATGATCGAGGCTAGTTTTTTCTTGATCTAGAGGGTTTTGGTTGGGTCAGGGGAAGGTAGGTAGGTGGTTGGGTAAGGTTTAGCTATGGTATTAGGGATCATGGGTGTAGATCTATAGGAGGAGTTGGTCGTGGATGATCCACGAGGGGGTCTGGCAAGCCCATTTCTTGATGGGGTGAAATGTGAACCCTCTACCATGGTAGTTTAGTGTTGTGTCTTCTCTCCTTATTCACTGGTGGCTTTTTTGAGTTTGACTGATATTATAGAATATGTTATTATAGATATTTTTTGGTTTGGTCTTTTTGGGACTATGTATCCTTGAGGTAATATTTGTCCCCTTGTCTTGGGCTTAAGCTGATTGTGGTTATTTTGTGCCTCTCATTCCCTCGTGGATTTTTATCTGAGGCTTATGAAGTTATTGGGTTCAATTTTTTCTTTGGGTGAGGGCCCCCTTTAACCCTCGATTATCTAGAAAAAAAATAATCATGGTAATTTATATATACTGGTAAATGATTTTAATTTAGTTGGCTACATGGATTGTGATTGGTAGGTAACATTGATGATAGGAAGATCACTTCTAGTTATGTTTTATAATGTGGATCAGAGGCAGTTTCATAGGATTTTTAAAAGCAATCCATTGTCACTCTTTCTATAGGTAAGGCTGAATATGTGGCTACAACTTAAGTAACTTGTTAGGAAATTTGGATGAGAATGATTTATCATATTTAAATCAACAACAAAATGGAGGAACAAGGATTTTTTATGATAATATGTCCATCTTAACTCTATCAAAATAATATAGTATTCTACATAAGGAACAAGTATATTGACATAAGACACCATTGTATAAGGGAAGTGGTTAGTAATGTAGATATGTCTATAATTTTATAAGTCAAGGGAATAGTTTGCATATGTCTTTACAAAATTACTGGGTAAGTATCAAATTTGAAAAATTATAATAAAATTTGGGTGTAATAGATTTGAGAATGTCAAGTTTGAGGGAGGATGTTGGAATGTCAAACTTTCCTCTTTGTCTAAAAATAAATTGTAAAAATGTTTAGTCAAAAGAAAAAAGCTTGTACTAAAAAATATTTATTTATTAAAAATTCTTGTAGTGAGCTTTAAATGAGGTTTAAAAAATATATTTTCTTATGATTTTTTTAGAGATTTGAAAAAGTAATGATAAAATATATGTGTAATATGTAGATTTTCAAACATAATTTTTTTATAATAAATTTTTAACATAAAAATTTAAAAAAAGCTCATAATAACAATTATTTTGTAAAAAATAATTTTATTCAATATATTTTTATTTTTTTATGTATTTAAAATTTATTATAATAACTTAATATTTAATTTTAATTGTATTGTTTAATTTTTTAAATATTGTATGAGGAATAATCTATAATTTACTCCATTGAATATATATATATATAAAACTATATAACTTTAATAATAATAATAAATGAAAGTTGTATGTAGTGCAATGTTTGTAACACTAAATCTCAAGCGGATATATAATTTGTATGTAGTGCCATCTAAGAGTCATTACATGATTAGTTAAAATGACTACAACATCATATCCATAGTCATTACATGATTGGTAAAAAATATTTAGTACTCACAAGATATAATCTTTGCTTGGTTACCCTTGGTTCCAATCATGAATATGAAAAAAAAATATGATTTTGATATTTGCTAGTAAAGGATCTATGATAGTTATTTTTGGCTTGGTTATTAAATATTAAATATTCCATGGATGAGTATAAAATCTAATGGATATTACTCCTTTGTAAGTAATACAAGTTTTGGGATGAAAAATAGAAGTTTGTAAGAGAACACATCAATAACTATGGATTGTATTGATTGTAAGATCATTGTTCTTTGTAAATCAACACGACAAATTAGTATGGTTAAATAAGGAGCATTTGTTCGTTTAGTGTTAAGTTAAACAAAACACATATTTTTATTAATATTTTTCTTTAACATTTTATATTTATTATAATTATTAAATATATTTTTTTTTTGGTCATATTTTGATCATATTTTTTTCTACCAAAAAAAATGACGCATGAAATTCATAGTGAAAAAAAATGAATTATTGTGTAGTTTGAAAATTTGTAATAGTCATGCTACAAGCTCTAAGGTTTAACTCTATGTGCATTCACTCTATTCAAGCACTCTTCCAATATGCTTCATCTTGTCTCACCATTAATGGCCACCAATCTAAAAGTTTGGACTCTTTTTTTTATTTCAAATAGGGTTTCCCTCTTGGCTCCTCATGTATCCTAGTTGTTGAGAGTTTCGACTATTTATTAGGAGATTATGTTCGCAAAGGTCTTATCAGAGTCATCAACATCCCCATGCTACCCTACTTCCAACTCTTAAATGGGAATTTCATTAATTACTCCTTTCTCACTCTTCAAGAAGAAGAAGTTATTTAAAATGCTATGGAATTAGTATAGACTTTTTGTTTGTCTTATGGCTCCAAATTCAGTTGGATAAGACTCAAAGTTACAAACAATGCTATGGTCTTCCACCTATCTAGCTTAAGATTTATCAATGAAAGTGGATTGCCCATGGAGAGGTCCTTAAATTCCTGGGTATTCCTTTTGTGCTCCCTGCTTCTCAAATTGATTTATAGAACTATGTTACTCTTAGAGTGGGAAATAAATGATCTTATTAGATTAGAAAACCCCTCTCTGACTTGAAATTTTCATATTTGTTCAAAAGTTATTGCGGCCACTCATGTTTACTTATTTTCTTGTTGGGCTCCTTCCAAAGTAGTGTATAAGAAGTTTGAAAATTTGATCATAAATTTTATTTGGGATAATTATGAAGACAAAAAAGGCTTTCACAAAATTGTCTAGGATATTCACTACTAGCCTAGAGAGGATGGAGGATTAAGTCTTATTGTTATTGCTAAGAGGAATCTCACCCTCTGTGCCAAATGGATTGTTAGAGAAATTGAAGGGAAGGAGACTTGGAAAATTCTCCTACCACACTGTGTTTCTTCTAGATGCTCCTTTGGAAGAAAAGTGTGGTAGAATTTGGGGTTCCATAATCTGCTCATTACCCTAGTCCCAGTCAAAATTGCAGGCACTTTTATGCTCAAAACCATATGGAAGGCTTGGGAAATTATTAAGCCATGGTTAAGGTGCAAAAGGATGGTTTTCATACTTTTTTCCCTATTAACGATTATTCCATTTAGTGGTCCTCAGTGATTACCATCAATGAGAAACTCTTGGTAAAAATCCTCAAATTTAAAGCTCTTTTGATTTCTCATAGAGGTATTCACTTTTGGGGGGATATTTCTAACAAGCACTCTAGATCTTGGTTCAGCTAGCTTGAGTTAAAAACTAAATTTGGTTTAAATGCTCAAGATTTTGAGTTCATTTTTGAGATCCAAATGGCTGCTCTGGATTATGCTTTGCATAAAATTAGTGATAAAGGGTCTCCAATGTAGTGAAAATATTAGAATTGGGCTATTTCTACCCATGTGATTTAGTATCAAACCCAAATTTCTTATCAATGGCTCTCTCACATTAGTGATCCCTAGGAGATGTTCAATAAATATTGGAATACAACCAACACCCCCTTCTTTTGGAATTCAAGAGGTTCCAAACTGTCTAGTCAACTATGGTGGAACCAAAAAAATCCATTTTTACCTGGTGCATTATTTACCAAGGACTCCCTACGGGAGATATACTTCTTCACATGGGAGTTTCCCCTCCCAAATGCCCTATTTGTGGCCATTCTGATTCTGTAAAACATATGTTTTAGTTTTGTGCTAGAGCTCAGGACTTCTAGAAATAGATTCATTCCCTTTTTAAATCTTTTAGGATGGAGCCCTTTTTTTGAAACATTACCCTCTTAGCAGAATCTGCCCTCTTCCTTATAAGATACAAGAAAATATAACATATTTTTCAAATTGAAAATTTAATTTTACTCTCTATAAAAACAAGAACACTGTTATATTTAATGAAGAATGCTTAGATAAAGTGTTTCCTATTACTAATAGAAACTCCATTATATCTAATGTAATGCTACAGATCTAAGTGTACGCTGATAAAGTTGTCCTCAAGGTTAAGAATCTTTTTAGTCTTATGGGCCATTGGGGTAATGCCTCTTGTATATTCGATAAATTACTTGCAAAGGCTCCTCATGATTCCCATAATAGAGAGTAAGAACGATGTGGGCATGGTTGCGAGCATTGAAGGTATTGAATTCGTTTGTCTTTCTTCACCCCTCCATCTTCTCCCCATCACATTTGTCTCCTTTTGTGGGGTATGGAGGGCACCCTTCGCTCAATGTTGATGTTGGTCACATTAAGTTTGATCTGTCAAGTAGAGATGCTAAGGGAAAGTTCTCCAAGTTGGTGCTTGTAATCTCTTTCCCTTATGCATAGGCTAAAGAAGGTGAAGAAGAAGAAGAAATAAAAAGATGATTGGAACATACTTAATATCTCTCTTAAGGCTGGAGAAGCAATCTAGATAGCCAATCACTACTGACTCTTTATTTTTGTAAAGCCAATAGCATCAACTAATTAATGTTGATTGTTATTCACTTTATCTTATAATGTTGTTACGGTTATAATTTAAATCTGATTCTGATTCCTGAATTTTTTCTTACCTAGTAATTTTTCATTGATGTTTCGAAGTTTGTTCTCGTATCCCTATCTATAGAACCAAAATATATTATATTTCCTTTTTAGTAAATATATTGCCTGTATCAATCAAAAAATGAAAATAATGTGATTAACCTAAAAACGTTTGAATCCATTTGACTTTCTTTGCTCGCAACCTGCCTTAAAATACAATAAATGGTTTGAATTTTTACTGCGATTATTTTTAAAATGGTGCGAAGGCATGCCAAAAAAATGAAATTCTGTTTTTTTCTTTTGTATTATTATATTAAATATTATTATCTTTGTGTTTCACATTTTCTCCAATATAGGCTTGAAACTTATTGTTTCAGTTAGTGAAAAATATAAAAAAAATATTGCTTTTAGTTAAAAGATGAATATGAATTTTATTTATATATAATTTTTTAAATTTAATTATTATATAATAATTAAACATAATATTTTTATAAATTAATTATATAGTATATATTATAATATATTTATTATATATATAATAATATTAATCAATATAATAATATTAATATTATTATAAATTATAATATATATATAATTTTATAATATATAATAATAATAATATAGGTGTGAGTCAAGTTTTAGAGTCTCCATTGCTAGTTTTTATAAAGAACAAAAAGAATATTACATCTTTTGAAGAGGATTCTAGACTAAAGGAAATTAGGGATGAAAGAGAGTGAAAAAAGGAAGCTAAATGAAAATTTTCTTGCTCGTGTTTTTATGAAGAACTTTCAATCTTTAGATTCATTTGAGATCACTATTCATATTTCCCATGATTTGGGTGATGGGGTGATTAGACAGTTATAAACAAGAGGAAATGTCGCTTTAATAAGGACATTGAACCACTAAATATGATCCTTCAATCCAGAAAAGATAAATGTTTGGAACGAATAGTTTTATGTTTTCATTTTAATATTGTTGTTGGCTTCTAACTAATATATAACCTTTGTATAGCCTATCTCGTATGTTGTTGAAAAAAGTGTATCTTTATACTTTGAATATTCTATCTTTTTATACACTATAAAAGAGAAGGGCCCCTTTCAAAACCCTACCTTTACTTCTATATATAACCAAATACATACATATATTAATTATACATATTTGATTATATAAAATCATATATATATATATATATATATATATATATATATATATATATATATCAAATTTAACTATATATAATATAATATATAATCAAATTTATTTATATATATGTAAAATATTTTTTTTCAGGTTATATATATATAATCAAATATTATATATGTATATATATATAATTTAATAGTATATAATAATATATATAATTTTATAATATAAATTATTGTTTTTTTATGAGGGTAAATGGTGGATTTTAAAGGTGCCCAAAATTTGGCACAAAGAATTAAAGAGAGGCATGACAACTCAACATGAAACAAACGACAATCTACAAAACTCAATAGAACCTCAAATAGAAAAAAGGGATCCTGTTAGCAAACAATTAGTAAAATTTCACTCTTTCGTTAGCAACTAGTCTCGATTGACTGCTAAAAAAACAACAAATCAATGGTTCACCAAGAATGAATCATTTAATCGCTACAACACAAATCGCTATCCTACCAACTGCAAACTAACAAAATACTATTTTCCTCCTCCCATTTTATTTTGGAATGTAGAATCATGTTTGTTAATTCAAGGGTCTTTTATGAGATCATTTCTTCTTCTTTCAGACAACCTTCTAAACTCCCTCTCTCCGAAATCTGATTCTGGAAAGAAAGGAACATTAATTTCTAATGAATCAATGGGATGAAAACTTTCATTTGTAGAAGAAGTTGTCTTACCTTTAGAAATAATAACCTTTGGTTCTTCCATGGCTCCTTCCTCCGCATGATTCGATAGCTTAGAATTCACCTCATGAGTTATAGGAAGTTTTTTTATCAGAAGTTGGGCCTTCAGAAGCTAATTTTGAAGTTGTATCATTATTTTTACTGTAAGGAGACCAGGAAGGGAATTATTCCACCATTATGTCTCCACCTTTATTGTGGAACTTCTACAAGTTATAACTAAATGCCCTGTCCAAAAACACCTGTAACATTTAAAGGAAACCCTCTCATAATAAATAGATTGAGTCTGACAGCGGTCCTCAACTTTTAAATTCATTTTAGCTGGTAGTTCTTTAGCAATATCTAAAGTAACAAGGATTCGAGCAAAATTATTGTTAGAGCAATTTGTAGAAGAAGAATCAGTCATCAGATATAATCCAAAGTATTATCAATAACTTTGAGATGATATCCTACCAAAATCTAAAAAGGGAGGTATATCAGTCGAGCCCATATCGATCTAGAGTTGAAGGATTCAGTGAGGGGCTTAAAGGACGGGTACCAAGGCTTAATTAATGGAAGATGTTGATCCCAAGATGAAATCCTCTTTAACAAAGCACTCATGTCCTCCAAGAGGTTAAAATCCATAATAAACAACCCCTTTGCATAGAGTTATATTTTCATATTACCTTTTATAATGGGCCATTGTACCTTAGTGATCTAAGAATGAAGATCATCGAGTCTTGGCCATAAACCACTAAAACGATAGATCACCCCTTTAGTTGTGAACCACTTTTTAATTTTGAGCACAACCTTCGGCTCCTACCTTTTAAGATTTAGAGAAGGATTGGTTTTTGGAGATTCTAGTAATATCACCATGGTTTTAACACCTTTAAGATGTGATACCAACTATGTGAAGGATTTAAGAACCCTTGACTCTACAAGTTCCCCGTTATCACCCCTGCAATAAGATGTAACACCTTACACTTCAAGCTCTGAGAACCCCTTCCCTCTGGCACCCAAATTTGTGTCCTTCCTAAAATAGCCATCTCCTACCTGTGTTTCCTTCTCTACCTCCCTAACCCTAACAGATCCATCTACCTTATATCCCTTTTAATGCTAAACATAGCTACCAATCAAATATACCCTTGATTGGAGACCTTTGCCCATGCCTCTATAGTCTTATCTAGATTTAAATCTTCTATGCATGTCATGTTCTATTTTCTTAAAATCCTACTAGAAACCCTAGTCTTGATAGTTTGCATTTCAAATTTTCATGATAATATAAATTACATTATATTATATATAATAATATATTATAACTAGACTAATATGTATTCTACAATGTTAGCTTAGTAGGGTGGAGTGTAATGGAGTAAATTGTTCATTTTTATGTTTGACCTTAAATTTGATGTCTATTTATTTATCACATGTGAATTTCAACATTAAATTTGATGTTCATTTAACCTTCACTTTGAATTAGTTTTCAATCAAAATTTTATAATTTATGGGTATATGGTGGATTTTGGAGGTCCTCTTTTCTTGCCTATCTCCCCTAAATTTACCTTTAATCTCTATGCAAGGATGAAGGATGGAAAAAATTATTGTCTAAAAAAGTAGAGGAAGCAAGACTCAATGCAAAACCCTTTCTCCTACATTTACAATCAATGTAAATTTCCTCCAAAATTTTAATAAGAGTATTCAACACATTTTTATTTCAAACATTCATGGTAGCACAACACTTTACACTCATTTGGTTAAAAAAACATCATTGTGCTGAAACATAAAGTCACATCATTCATTGTGTAATCAATAAAAACTTGCATATAAATGATTTTCAAAGGTCTTACTATATCTCTCACCTAATGAAACATCTCAAACATACATTGGTGATGATAATTTCGTAGTTTTAAAATAGATCAAAGAGATAATTAATTTCATTGAATTGACACCTGTTTCAATCATGTAATGGGTAATCGAAATATTTTCATAGAAGCTATAAATTGCACTAACATATGTGACATGTCACTAAACTTTTCAGGTGTAATTGGCCATGTTTATTTCATTCCATCCCCTGAAATACCTTGTCATTGCCCATCACCATCACCACATTGCTCGCCTTGAAATCTTCCACTACTTTCATGTTTTGTATGGTTTTACAATTCTTCACCACGTTTTCATTGCTCAAGATCATTGTGAAATAAAATTTCTCTTCCTAGCATAACACATTTTCATGCCATATGGAAGAACACATCACCTCCACCATTCGCTCCACCAAAAATATTAAACTACTATTTTTTAATGTTTTATGCATAAAAAGTGAAATTAGCTAAATAATCATGGGTTTCAAGTAAGGTACAACTATCAATTTACACACTTTCACCGTACACATCCCCGTTTCACCAAAACATACAATCACACCCCTCCTGGCATAACTTGCACCTTTTGGGCAACTGTTACTACAATAATAATTGAAAATCGATGCATGTCATTGGTTTAATATAATGTAACAGTTCAAAGTTTCTATTTACACTAGAAAATTTAACTTGGCTTATACTAAAATGTGATGATTCCTTTCCTAGTCTCAGATCGAAACACATGAAATGAAATAGTGTGTTTTTATTGTAACATTTTAAGACTCAAAACATTATAATTTTTTTTAAATAATGATAATTTTGGGATTAGTGGGCCCAGTCTTAGTTAGAACACAAGCAATGGATCTAGTCCCCATACCTCCACTATGCCAATCCACTAATATTATGGCCTCCACTATGGGTAGTCTGATCATTGGTGGGATTTGAACTTGGGTTACTCAATAGGAAAGCATCCTCTTTAATCACTACATCAAAACCTGATGGACCTCAAAATATTATATATGTTATAACAACTGATATTATCATCATTATATCAAATAGTTAATGGAAACAATCATCTTTTCATTATTATTTTTGCATAAATACCTTGCTCTCCCTCAATTTATATGTACATAGGGACATAAACTAATGGTCTCAAAGAGGAAATAAACAAATTATATGACTGCTTTGTCCTACCCATAAATCATCGAAAGTGAAATTTGTATCCTTGATTGAACATGCTCTGTATTCCATTTCTTCAATACCCACTACATACATTGTACCTCTACCAATAATCCAAGGGATTTTCAAAATTTTGTATTATATAAGTACAATGAGTATTTAAACCCACTCAAGAACTACTCTAACTAACACAACCTTTGACATTTACGATATATAAATTTTATATAATATATTTTATTAATAAATTTTAACTATTTCACATATATGTGAATTTATTTTATTATTTAAAAATTTTACCCCTCTTTCATAAATTAAATTAATATTAAATCCTTTTATAAATTGAGGTAAAAATTCATAACAGCTACACCTAAATTAAGTCATTCAAACTCATCTTTTTTATTTTTGTTTGAGTTTAATAAGTTTGGAAATGGATTCATTCTTTTATTAAACTCTTTAGATCTTAGCCCTTCACATTTAAAATTATTTTATTTTAGATTTAAAAAGACATAAATTTTACATTTTTAATCATAAAAAATTGGAAAAATATTTCATAATTTTTAACATAATTTTTATATATAAAAATTTCAAATTGAAACTAAGAATGTCACAAAAGTGGAAATACTTTATTTTTCAATTAACCACTTGGAAAATTCCCATTGCACTATTAGTAAAATTCTTGATTCACCATATGATAATTCTCTTGGAAGAGAAATATAATACAAGGAATGTCAAAGGAGTTGACACAAGTCTCATAGTTGCTCTCTGTTTTCAACTCCTACCTATTGAATGATGAATATGAAGGGTGGTCGTATAAGATAAATATTATGCACCGAGGGGTTGGAATTGATAAAAAAAAGTTTCTTCACCTAAATTTAGGTGTCTCTTCTCCAATACCTTAAGGCGAGGAAGAAAATATAATAAAAAAAGTTTAAGAGTTCATACATGATACCACTCAATTTAGTGGTAATGATTAGAGAAATAAACCTGATAGTATCCCACCTCCTCCTCGTCTAATAGCATTGGTTGCCAAATTTAACATTGTCACTATTTATTTATATTATTTCATATGGTTTGTAGTTGATTGTGAACACATGGAAATTTTTGTATGGTTATAATTTTAGTGGCCTTGGGCCTTGTGAATCCTTTTCTTAAATGCATGTTTTCAATTTAAAAAAAAAGTAGAAAATAGAATTGAATGTTCAACTGAAAAGAGATCGATGTTTAGGAAGTGAGATTATATTGTCGTTTATAGTTCCAATTTAATGCGTTTGACATTTTTATGTTGAACGATGTACGTAGATTTCATTTTGCAGGCTTTAGATTAATTTTCCAATTTTATGATATAATTATACTTATATGCTATATATCAGTTTACCGAAGGTTTTAGATGTTTAAATGCAAAGCTCAGGCACCATCATCACGTGTCTCTCGGGTCTTCTATTTTTATAATTTAAAAGGTAATTTCTCCTCGCTTATATGGAGAGAGAATCAGCTACTCATTAACAGATCTGACATTAAAGGCTCCCAAAAAAATCCAAGATACAGAACAGTGCAGATTCATTATAAACAGTTTAGAATGAATGGATGCCATTCATGCACTATTTTTTTTCTCTGTCACCACTTATCAATTCGTAGAGGGAAGGGGATCAGAATTGTCCTTCCGGCAGGGGCGTGACTGTAAACAGCAGGCCCACGAAAAGATTGAGCTGTCAGTCTGGGACTTATTTCTTGTACCTTAACCTCTCGCTCGACCAACAGAAACTATAAAAATTCAAATCCAGGGGTAACTCAGTTTCGTATTTCTTATTTTGATTGGAACATTGCAAGGTAAACATTGTCTGATCAAAAGAGAAATTCACTGAGAATATGTCACATTGGAGGAATGGTACCATGCTTTACATGTATGTATGCAGCCGGCCCTGCGGGATTATCACTCAACCCTTTTATACTTATTCCGGACAGCTGTTTGGTGTTTGTTGCAGGCAGATGTTATTCTGTTGTTGGATCTTCGTTCAAACCAGAAGAGAAGAGGAAAGTGGGTAATGCTCATATCGATAGCTACACCGTTTTGATGAGCAGTAGTACCTCCCAAAGAAATTTTGAAAAAATGAAACTTTTTCCGACAAGTATTCAATTGCAGACAAATCTCTCTCCTTTTTCAAAATAAAAATGTAAGCTATTTTAAATGGAAAATATAAATTTTAATATTAATTAATATATATTTTGACAAATTTATTATGTATCAATTTTAGTAAAGGTTATTTTTTTTTTATTTTTTTTTTGAGAAAAAAATGATTTTTTTTTAAAAAAAAAGTATATACTCTATCTTTGTACTATTTCAACTTATAACCTCCTTTTGATAAATAACTTTTACTTAATATTATATAAAAATGATTGTTATTTTTGGCAAGTGGCTATTTTCAGACGATATTTGCACAACGCTACAAACTGTGAGTTTATCCGCACCTCCCAGGAACTAGAGCAAGCACCTTTTAATGTCCACCTTCAAAGTCAAGTGGCACAATGGAGGCAAAAACTCCAAATTGAATAACAACAAAAAGCTAAAGGAGATCATTTGAGAGTTCATATGCACTAGCTCAAAATTGGTGATAAAGTGTCCAAGGACTTCTTTGCCCTCCTCTGTTCTAGGAAAGTTGTTGATAGAATCAAAACTATCAAGGAATGCAATGCAAGACTTACTAAACTTCCTGACATTTTACAAGCCTTTGTGCATCACTATAATGTTGTTTTTTCGGTGCAATCTTCTTCTCCAACAAGGGAGGTGACTTTCCTTCAATGTCTTCAGGTAGTGCCCTGCAAAGTTTTTGATTCTCAAAGAATTGTTTGTGACAGGGCTTTATCTCTTAGTGAACTTTATGAGGCTATTAAACAAATGGAAGTGGGCAAAGCTCTAGGAATTGATGGCTTCCTGTGTGAGTTTTATCAAACCCTATGGGACACTGTTGGTCTTGATCTGCACTAGATTTACACTAAAGCAATTCTAACCAATTCCTTGGGAACCCTTATCAATCAAGGTAACATTAAATTCATCTCCAAGGATGGTGATCCTGAAATCAAAAAACTGGAGACCTATTACTTTGCTCAATGTCTCTTATAAGATTATTGCCAAAGCTCTGGATCTCAGGGTAAAACACATGTTCCCTTTAATTGTTCAAAGTGAACAAAAAGGATTCATACAAAACAGGTTCATCTTCGATAATGTCATCACTATCTGGGAAGGTATGGAATGTGCTAGGATTTATAATCAAAAGGCCTTGTTTGTTAAAATTGATTAGCTTTCATTTTTTGATGGAGTTTTGTGGGAATTGTAGTATTCTATATATCATATAAGGCCTCAAAATACAAGGCCAGAATATAGTGATGAATTGGTGCAAGTGTCTTTCGAAAATGCATAAGTCAACTCAGCCCTAATCCAGCTGGATATAACCATGTCCCAGTCACATACAAAATCTGATAGAGAATGAAGAATGTAGTAAATAGCCCAGAAGGGAATCTCTGATGGTCTTGTTGTGGCATGGAATTGCACCCTTCATGGGAGAGTTTTTTAGGCTTTCTCACTTCCCACTAAAAGCATGAGAACAACCTCAGGCTATGGGTATCCTGTAGTGAGGTTGAACCTCTGGAGTAGGCTGGTTCCTCTTTGATGCTCACCTAAACTAAAAGCTAAACTAATGCTTCACAGGGAAAAGGGTTATAAAAGGGATAAGGGGTCCTAAGAAAGCTAACTAGGCGATGCACCAAAGCTAAATGGGAAAATCTCACTAGCTTGAACCCACACTAATTCTACAGAGGACAATACCAACTTTCACAATCTCAAGATTGAGTTGTTTGCATTAGTATTTCATGGAGAAGGTTTTGAAAGCAATTAATGCAAACAGAGAGGAATTCTATGAGTCACTAAAATCTCACATCAATGGCAGAAAGAACACTAAACCAGACCTGCAAACAACCTTGAAAACACCCTAAACAAGGTCAGTAAAGAGGGCCATGGATGAGGAAGATTCACCTTCACACATTACCATAGTGCACAACTCAACAGACATGAATCCAAGGCAAGAGATAGGCAAATAAAGTCCTTTTATTACATCAAGAGGTAGTTATTACAAGTGCTTGATAGGGTTGAGCCTAATTAGGTTGAGCATATTTTAAAATATTTCAAAGAATGTCCCATCTCCCAGAAAGATAAAACAAAATCTAAAAAACTGGGAATCCTTTACAAATTGGAAGACATGAGATATATATAGAGAAAGGGAAAAAGAAGAACTTCTAGCCAGTGAGGAACTTGAGAGAGGAAGTCGTTGATGATCGAAACTGCTACCATTTATTCTACTTGAGCTCTTTGCATTCAAGTCATGCAACTACTTTTACCATCAGATGAACCATCCAAAATCGCCACCCATCTCCTCGGGCTCCTTATGCATTGTATTCTCCTTTTTGGAAATGAGCAAGCCATACTAGTGGTAGTTTCATGTCTCTACCAACTTTGAGTGTTTTGATCTTTGCATTAAAGCTTGATGTGTTTTTTATTGTGACTTGGACTATCCCAATCGGTCCTTGTAGGTTCATTGCTCCACCTAGACATTTCCAATCCTTTTTTGACCACTTTTAATGTTTTGGAAGTGAGCTTTATGTACTTGTACCACTTGTCCTTGACTGATTAGCCCTTTGGATTTATGCTTGGAGAGGACTTGTCTTTTTGAGAAACTGAGAAGCACCTATAAGACCAAATCAGGCTTTTGATGTCTCATTACTTATTGAGGGTTTTTGAATTCTCACAACTTATGAAGTAGTTAAGAAGTGCTCCTTGGAGAACCCAAAATACACTGCCTAGACCAAATCAAGGTTTCCAAGCCTCACTACTTACTTCAAACTTATCATTACTTGCAATTTGTAAAAGTAAAATAAGTAGTGCACCCCTACAAACCCGAAATACACTGCCCCTACCAAATCAGGCTTTCCAAGCCTTCTTAATTGCTTCGAGGTTTTGAATGTTGATTACTTATAAGGTTTTTTAAGTAGTGCTCCTCTAGAAACCTAACGTTGTCTTCATCAGAGAACCTGAAACCTTCTTTAAGAGAAATATTCATGTCATTCACCTTAGAGAATCCAATTTGCAATGTCCATGAGTAATTTGGGTTCGTAAACTTGAATTACTTCTACTTATAAAATATTTAGAAGTCAAGCACCACTAGAAACCTGATTTGCACTGTGCCCTCAGAAACCCGAAGTCTAAATACTTTGCCATTTTCTTCTTGAGTTATGTCCATTTTCTTCAAACTAGCAAAAATTTGATATGTGGACCAAAAATGGCCAATAGGTCTTCCCTACAAAAAATATTTGGCTTGGAAGAAATGGACAATAGATTTGATAAATAGATTAGTGATTTTTTCAACCAAGATTCCCCTTTGATTCTGATTATTTACAATGAAAATAGAGAACATGAAATTGTAATTAGCACAATAAACTAATTATAATAAATGATTAAGGAAAAAAATGTTATTATCATTAATAAATCTAAGAATTACCAGTTGGGTTTATGGCCACTTTGTAGGATGACTCCAAATAATTTGTGTCAACATCAAATAAGAAAACTTTGGTGCTAACAGGGCTTGCATTACAATGTGGAAGGCCTATTAAATTATGGATATCTAATGGAGAGATGCCAAAAGATATTGATTTATTGTTAAATCAAACATAGAAATGGGTCTCAGTACAATTATAAAAGGCAATCAAAGATCACAACAGGTTATTGTTGATCATCGTGTCATATTGAGGCATCTTCACAAGACCTTTGAGTTCACATTGATATATCCAATATACATAGAATTGTGACTAATCCACCATCCATAGGAAGTCCAGACACAATAGATTCTTAAAAACTAAGTTTTAGATCACCCCTATTTCAGTTTCTATGGATTCAAAAGCCATTAAAAATTCATTGTAGAGTTTGAAGTTGTAGTAGGTGAAGCCTGAAAGAAAATGTATGATGAGAAAAACTTTAAAATAAATGGTGAAAATGAGGGCACTAGGAAGGTATTTATAAGCCATGATGGGAATCAGAACAACCAGTTGGTGTGACCAGTGAGAGATGGGGCTACACTACCACTCGATAACATGAGGTTGCATGGTGGCATAATGTCATTCAGTAGAAAGATATTGTATGATAGTATGGTGTTGTATGACAACATGTTGTCATGTGGTAGCATGGTGTCGTCCAGTAGCATGGTGTCACTCGATAGCATAGTGTTGTCTAGAAGCATGGCATCATCCAACAACATGCTGATGGGTGGTAATATGTTACCACACGGTAGCATGGCATTGAGTGACACCATGGAGTTGGGTGGAAGGATGTTGTCAAGTGGTAGCATGATATCAAGTAGATATATAGTGTTGGGCAATACCATGGTGTCGAGTAGCAGCATAGTGTCACCCAGTGCCATACTTTCATGTGGTATCATCTTGCTTCTTGGTACCAAGGCATCATTTGATAGCATATTATCATGCAGTAGTATTTGGTCACATAAACAAGTGTGATGTCATCGGATGGCATGGTATCACCTGACACCATATCATCATGCTTCTACTTGACAGTGAAGTGTCACATAGTGGTATAAATGTACACAATACTGAATACATTGTCACCCTAGTTGAATTCTATCAAATGGTTATGCAAAAAACAAATAAGGAAATTTCTCCCCTCCTCTACACACTCAAATTTACCAAGGTTGTGAATTTGATTTGTCTAAATAAACCTAGGGGTTTCTGTTATGGCCTCTTAAAATGAACCCTACTTTATATCATTTCTCAAGGGAGATCCTTTCTTATTTTTGTATTTGAAAAAATTTACAGGGCCTCAGGATTAGTAGGTAAGCCCACTTTATCATTGTGTCAAAAAGGGAAAAAGTGTTTGTAAAGGGAGAATGAGTATGTGCATAGCTTTGTTGTTGGCTTTGAAAATATTTAAAAATGTTGACATCAATGAAAAAGGGGGAGATTATTGAGGTGTTGTTAATGATGTCCCTAAGGTGTCCAAGAGTGTCCATAATTTGATATGTATGCATGGTTCTCAATGATAAAGTGTGCCTTAGTGAGCATGCATGGACCTTGTAATGTTTGTTTGGCTAGGCAAGATGATGGATGTCGGTGATGTGTTAACCATGTGTGTGTGTGTGTGCGTGTGTGTGTGTGTGTGTGTGTGTGTGTGTGTGTGTGTGTGTGTGTGTGTGTGTGTGTGTATATTTTATACCATCATGACGAGCACTCTCTTCTCTTTACAAAAATATGATTTTTATAATTTTTGGACTAATTTAAGGTTTCAAACTATGTAGATTTCTAACTATGCCTTTCTTGGGCAACTACATGCCACAAACATACATGCGTATACATGTTCATGTAATTTGTCTTTCATTGATCCAAGTGAAAAATAAGTTATATGGTGACCAAGTAGACCTAATTCTATACACATTCAAAAAAAGTTTGATTTTTTTTTTTTTTTTTTGAGGTAGTTAGGCATGTCACACAAACGGTTATCCATTTCTTTGTCAATTTTTAGGATCTATTTACTTGCACAATTCATTAAAAAAAATTATTCATTGAAAACATATAAAAAAATA